>CM040129.1:20177208-20304708 GCA_022559845.1 Amorphophallus konjac
TGAATGTCAACATCAAGTTCTTCCTATCACATGGACAAATCAAAATTGTGTATGTAGCTAGTATTATTGGAATGAGTAACATTTGTTGCACCACCTGGGGGTGCAACAGATAGTTTTTTTAATTGTTTTTTTGGAGGTTAGGACATGCCTATATATACTACATGTCTGATGTCCCACCCTAAATTTGATGACTTTAACTATGTTAAAAAGTTAAACTAAAATACTTTTTGTTAGAAATAACAGTGGACAGTGCATTAAATGCACTGTCACGTGTTGCTGTAATATAAAATCTTTTCCCACTGAGTATTTCCACTGATTGTAACACATTCAATAATGGACGGATGCGTCCATTGGATTTAGAAGGGGAGCGACCGTTGTGAACGGTCACATCCCATTTGTACGTCGCTACCGTGTTTTGAGGATTTCGTTACTTTATTTTAACCAAGCCACACATCCTTATAAATTGACCACTGTGGGTGGTCATTCGCACGCATAAAAGAACGTACAGATACTGTAATCGTGAAAGTCTTCTCGGTCATTCGCACACATAAGAAAACATATGGCTACTGTAACCGTGAAAGTCTTCTTCGCTCTTGCTTCTTTCTTCTTCATCATTTTTTTCACTTCTGTTAAGTACTTGAGAGTAAGTTGGGATTTGTAAAACTCTCCTTGAGGACGTGTTAACTAGAGAAAGAGGATCGCCTACACGAAAGTCTTCGTATCTCTAGAAGGACATTGTCAAGTGAGCCGCACGTCGGGAGATAATAGATCACTTAGTTCCAGCGATTACGCTCTTCCACTCAACATGGTATATTTCTAACATTATTTATTTATATTGTTTAATTGGTGCATGTGTTTAAATTTCAGCAACAGATCCCAACACTTTTAATGGGTCAAAAGTGAAAGATAAGAGAGAAATGACGAAATGGGAGAGGCCAACTTGACACCTCTTCCCTTGGTAGAGTTTGTATATATAGCAGTGTGACTGTTACAGATAAACAAAGTACAACAAATTCCTCGGTTACACAGAGTCCGAGAAGACGGGGAAAGTTCATGGATGACTATCTTATGGCTGAATTTGCGGCAAAAAATCGAAGCTATTGTGGACGTGATGAGGTCGAGCAGTCTGGGTTGGTTGCAAGCCTATGATCTCGGTGATCCACAGGTTCATAAACTCCCGCAACGAAGATAAGCTCCCAGCCTTCTCCAACACTCTTCGACTCGATGCCTAGCCTTATCGCAATACTTGCACACCTCCTTTGACAGAGTAGTGACATGAACTAGTTTTTTATCATTCTTCTTAACCTTCTTTTCCTTGGGGAAATCTCCTCCGCCATTTGGCCTCATCTTGAAAAAGGGAGTCTTGAAAGAGTCCGAACTTGTAACATACTCCTTCTTGTCATGTTCACGAATCCAGTCAGATAGCTCGGTGGCATCCTCTAATAATTGCACTTGTCTAACCATTTCCGCATATGTTTGCACATCCATGTGCGCCAGCTGAGTAATATATTGGGGCTTGAGCTCGTTAAGAAATCTCTGATCCTTCATCTTCTCTGTGCCCACTAAGTACGGTGCATACCTAGATGATCTTGAGAATTGAGCTTCATATTCAACAACCGACAAGCTTTGTTGCTTCAATGCTGTAAATTTCACGGCCTTCTTCTCTTGTACCATATTTAAAAAGTACTTGCTCTTGAAATACTCTAGGAACACTCCCCACGCCGAATGGTTATGTGGACCTCCACTGGCTCCCACCACAATCTAGCATCCCGCTCTAGCTGAAAAGTAGCCAGAAGAACCTTCTCCTCATCTGCGCATTACATCACGTGAAAAATCCGTTCGATCTCTTTGATACAATTTGCAGCATCATCGTAGTTGGTAGATCCGACGAACTTTGGAGGGTTCATATTCCGGAAACTCCTGTGAAGATCTCCAGCTCCATGATTCGCCCCTCCTTGAGCCACTCGCTGTAAGGCTTGTGTAAGACCATGTACGGTACTATGCATTTCCCTCTATTGAGCACGTTCTGCGGCCATGATCCTACAAGAAATGATAATTATTAGATGCTTGACTAAAACTCTACGGGACCTCGTCCTATATCGACTTAACCCATAGCACTACCCAATCTCTCCAGGTAAAAGTATGGGACCAAGACACCTTAACCTTGAACTTGACCACCTAGCCACTTTAGAAACTTGGCTCTGATACCACAAAAATGGTCACGTCCCGAGAGCGGAAGGAAATCAGAACGTGACGGTTATATCGATCATGTCAATCAGAGCTTGAGGCATTCACATACACCAGAATAGAGTACGCTAAAAGAGACAATAAATGACAAAATACTTTCATTCCATCATACTTCAAGTTTACAATAGATGAACCACGACTCCAACATCTCAAATTCACTAGACTCAAAAGAAAGGTACAAAATTAACTATGACTCGACAAAACTCTCTTGTTGAACAAGCTATGTGGGTGGCTCTACGCTCTTCACTCTTTGCCTTCCCCATCGGTTTGATTGTCCTCATCTAAATTACCTGAAAATAAGGTAAAACACTAGATGAGCAAAAGCCCAGGAGGAATTACATCTCTATAAATCAGGCTTACTTTAAGTAATTAATATGTTACGCGGGAGGTCACCCATCCCAGTACTACTCCCCATTAAGCATGCTTAACTTCGGAGTTCTTTTCAAGAACTGAGCCGATACTTCAAAAGACGCCTCGGTGATATAGAGTACAATTTAGCTATATTTGAGAGTGTTACAATCTATCCCTCTTATATAGACGACGTCCTCGTCGCTGGGCACATATAGCATGTAATCAAACCCCTAGGTAGGTAGGACTCTAGAGGTGGCCCCTACAGGCTCAAGAGGTGCCTCCCACTATGTAGCACTTTATCCCATTGCAGGTTCAAGAGGTGGCTCCCATAGCGTCGCACTTTATCTTGCATGACACTTAGTTCCCACACTTCCGGCTATGGTATGGCTATGATAGCATTCTATCACGCCCCGTACTCTTTACCGTCGAGGTATTGTCCGCTTTGGCCTGCCGACCTCACAATTTTATCCCTTCTAACAGTGATCGGCTCTAGAATGGGGGACTTCCCAGGAGGTCACCCATCCCAGTAGTACTCCCTATTAAGCACGCTTAACTTTGGAGTTCTTTTCAAGAATTGAGCCGATACTTCAAAAGGCGTCTCGGTGATATAGAGTACAACTTAGCTATATTCGAGGGTGTTACAGAGTGTCTCTAGCAAGTTTGCATTTCCAATATGATATTGGCTATTTAAGTTCAAGCAAATACCTTTCTGGGTCAAGCACATCAAGACATTAATAATATCAAGTCAAGGAGTGGAACGTCTTAGATCAAACTAACAAGTCAAACACTTCGGTGCAATGTCACACCATAGTCAATAATAACTCCCATGGGTACAAGTAATTTCCGGTGCTCCTCCCAGGACTAGACCGAGCCTCGTTAACGTCAGGCATTGAGGTTATGGATCAAAGATCCCATGTGTATATCTAGACATTCACTTTATTTAATAGCCAATAGAATTCCAAGGACTAAGCTTTTGTAGAAATTTTTGAAAGATTCAAGAAGACTATGGAGTTTCAAGGATAAAGCCAAAAATAGCAAAAAAAATACCGAGAAATCTATCATTGAAAACTGCGAGATGCAAGAATCTGGGAAAAATTGGCATCCAAATAGGTCGCTGTGAATTCAAGAATTCGCGACTTCTGATCAAGTCGCCAACTCTTGTGAACAATACAGGCACAAAGAATTTGCGTCACTATCATGGACGCTAATTCTAGAATACGCGACAGCTGCACTAGTCGCAAATTAAATAGCGTCTGGGTAGGGTGCCACATATTTAAGACTCTTACAGAACACCCCGATTTTGGTGCTCCATAAAGGTTAGGGGTCATGTTTCTTTAGAGTGACATGACTAAATCAGGTTTTAGGATTTTTAGGGTACAATCCGCCCGGTGATCGAACAGAGAATCATTCGATGTCGGGGACTTATGGAGGTCTTAGAGAAAGAAATTTCAATCCGGCGAGAGAGATTCCCGACGGAGGATCCTTCCTTCCCCAAGAGATAGAGTGTAACATAAAAAACATAGAAAACAGGGACCATGTCTCGACAGTGAGACAATGGTACTAGGGATCCACGGTATTTGATCAAAACATCGGTAAAAATTGTACTATAAGAATTTGCGTCAAATACAGAAATCGTTAATTCCTTAAATTCGCGTCCACGTATAAAGACGTTAACGTGGATCACGCAATCGTTGTTTTCACATAACGATAACGCACAGTGATTGAACAATGACAGATGGTGAGAGAAGAGTAATAAACAATGAAGGTTTTCAATCACTTATTTAAAAACACTACTAACATAACTTAATTAAATGGAGAAATTGTGAACATCGTTCAGTGATTTATAGGGTGTTTGGTTGCTATTTGTTTTCTCTTTTTTCTCCCAAATTAAAAAAAGAGAGTAAGAGATCCTCTAACTCGTTTTGTATTCCTCTCCTAAATTTTAGGGAGAGAATCACATCCCGTATAAATCTTCCTCAAAAAAAAAAGTCCATACCAATTTTTTTTAAAAAAACACACGACGCCTCGGAACTTCCCCCTCCCTCCCACTTGCGACCCCCCTCCCCCTCCCCTCCCCCGCGTCTCTCCCTTCCCACTCCCTCCCGTCCGCTCTCCCTCCCCCCTTCATCTCCCTCTCGCTGGCTCTCCCTCCCTCCCACCTGCCGGCTCTCCCTCCCTTCCCTCCCGCCGCTCCCCCCCTCCCCTACGCGGCCGACGACGCCCCTCCCCCTCTCCGGCGTCCCCTCCTCCCCCACGATCGCCCCCCTCCCCCACTGCTCTCCTCCCCCGCGGCCCCAGCTCCCCTCCCCTCCCCCGTGGCCTTCCCTGTGGCCGGCCCCCCTCCCCCTGCTGCTCCCCTCTCCGGCGGCCCCAGCTCCCCTCCCCTCCCCCGCGGCCTTCCCCGTGGCCGGCCCCCCTCCCCGGCTGCTCCCCTCCCCGGCGGCCCCGACTCCCCTCCCCTCCCCAGTGGCCTTCCCCGTGGCCGGCCCCCCTCCCCCGCTGCTCCCCTATCCGGCGGCCCCAGCTCCCCTCCCCTCCCCCGCGGCCTTCCCCGTGGCCGGCCCCCCTCCCCCGCTGCTCCCCTCCCCGGCGGCCTCGGCTCTCCCTCCCCGCGGCCGGCCCCCCTCCCCTGCCGCTCCCCTCCCGGCGGCCCCTGCTCCCCACCCATCCTGCTGCTATTCGCCTCCCTATCAGTGATCGATGTCGGCACCGGACGACTCCTTTCTCTCCCTCGTGGGCTTCTGTGGCTCCAACAATGTATTTGCATCTGCCGCGTTCTCTAGAGGTCGAAGGTGTCGAAGGAGTCGCGAGGGCAACGAGGTTTAGAGGAACCAAACAGGTCGACATCAAATTTAGAATTTATGATACTTTTGCCAAACAATAGATATCTGTTTTTATCACTTTTAAAAATTAAATTAAAAATGGACATAGTATAAATCTTCAGATATAAATATTTTTTTTAAAAAAGTGCTCCCAAACACCCTATTAGGATACCATGGGGTTGATTCTAACTAGGAGAAGGAATTCAAAATGTAGATAGCCTCTTTTGTTTGTAAGATGCAAATTGTAAGCTGCTCTTCTGGAATCTCATTTTAACTAATACAAGTCGCCCAGCTGAAACTATCAAAATGTGGGTGTTTAAAAAAAATAAGGAGGGATTTTTACATATATACCCTTGTAAAGTTTGGTTTTGTTAAATATACTCTTCATCGGAGCATATTATCATTAATATTTTCGAAATATGAGTAATGTCCAGATTATGCCATCGTCGTAACTCCCGTGTATTTAACCCGAGTTAAGTGTGAGTTAAAGATTAAGATTTTTATATGTATACCCCTTTAAAGTTTGATTTTGTCAAATATACTCTCGATCAAACGATTGTAGATGACATATTTCACGGCATATTCTCATTCGTCAACGGCAGTAAACTAAAGGGGTATAACTATAATATTTCTGTTTAAATGAAGGATATTCATGAATATGCCCAAATGAGGAGTATATATATTTGACAAAACTGAATTTTATGGGAGTATATATGTAAAAATCCCATATAAATATGTAGATTACAAGGATTACTATCAAAATATATATAAGGGATTTGAAGACAACTTTTCAAAATTCTATTTTAATGAAACGTATTATAGAGATTTTGAAAGTTAAAGCAATATATGGAAAATTAAGCTAGCCTCTTAAATTAATCTGCTGGTTTGCTTTAATTAAGCTAGCCTCTTAAGTATATATATATATATGTGTGTGTGTGTGTGTGTGTAGGATCTACTGCCTTATCTTTAAAAGTGTTGCACCGGAGTATACATATCGTATTGAATTAGTTTGCAGCCTATGTTCTCTTCGTCACTTTGTGGAACCTCACGTACGTGGAAGCTTTCTTCACGGACTGACGAATAGATTTGATAATATTGTATCTTCAGTCATTGCTTTAATTATTAATTGAGTTTGTGTTCAGAAATAATACCAGAAGTTTCATCTCAAAAACATAGCAGCTTGCTAGCACTGCCGGTTAGACGAGGACAACGCCAACTCCGTTGATACGAGCGCCCAGGATTCTTTGTTGTAAAAGATGATAACGAGGAGAACGTACGTACGTACACCTTAGACAATGGACAGGCATGCGGGCATCCACGCTTCCACTCCATTAGTTAAGTATGAAACTGGCTTCTTTATTTATTTTTCATTTGTTAACACACACAAACATGATACAGAACATCCAAGAACGATGGCACTAGCAGCGCATGAGAAGCCTCTAACCAACAAAATCCAATCCCCTCGCCATTCTTCATTTCATGCATGCATGCGGGCTTCCCTTGTACACACACGGCACGAACAAATTAAAGAAAAAACACACCATATAGCTGCATGCCTCCTGACGCAAATGACTTCAGGATCAGGTTCAGGAAACGCAGGTACGTATATATCGGCTACTGGTCCTTTATTTATTGAGAGCAAATCACAGCTGTGAATGGAAATGAGACAAACAAACAAACATACACATATATATACATATATATATTGACAGGAGTTGGCAGACGATAGAGAGCTGTGGAAGTGGAAATTAAGGGCTGGGGGATCACTCGAGGGATTTATTACCTACGTACGGGGGTTCTGCATCGGTTTTAATTAATTAGGGCTTTGGGTATGGGGGGTTGGGGTACCAATTATATGGGTGAGGATATGGTTTGGGGTACTTGGGATCATAAGGGTGAGGGTGGGGGTGGGGCTTTGGGTGCCACGGCCGCCATGGCTTTGGCTTTGGAGGCCAGTAGGGATGGGGCTTGGGCAATGGGTAGGGCTTGGGGTGCCATGGCCACCATGGCTTCGGCTTTGGAGGATGGTAGGGATGATGGGGCTCATGCAGCAGTTTGCGGGCCGCTGCCGCTTGCTCGATGACGCTGCCCGAGAGCAGTAAAGCGACCAGCAGCAAGCAGTACCCCCCGAGGAAGAAGGCCTTGGAACCACCCATCATCTTAATTAGGATACTTACTGATCTCTGAATTGAAGGGAGACCCCGCCGGCCGGCCGGCCTCCCCAGGCTACCTCCCGAACAGGTAGGTGAAGTCTTAATTTTAGAGGATCGATCGATGGTTCACGGCCGGGTACGTACGTAATGCCCTCGATGCATGGGTATTTATACAAGCTAGCCTGAGTGCTAACTAATTAAGTAGAGTGAATGGAAGCGCGCGTACGTATTTTAGCTTACCTTCTTCTACTTCTTCTCCTTCCCCAGCCTCTTAATTTGTTTTAAACAATATTGTAGACGGATGCTGATGGTGATGGGTTTGGTCTCGGAGAACCAGCTGCAACTTGTAGCCGGATGCTGATGGTGTGCGCCGATTTACCGACGTAAGAACTTGAGAACAATTCAAAGTCTTCTATAGGCCCATGAATTGTAAATCATTGTGCCCTTATCAGATGTAATTAATTACCTCTATGAAATATATATATAGAAAAGAGTTCTGAAAGCTAGCTGGCATGGCAGTGCAAAAGTTGACTAGGCTAATTTATGCCCTCATATTCTAAAGAATTGAAGTACATATATTTCACCTACTTTCTATTTTAATTTGATAAGTCTGAGGCAGGTCACATAGATTAGAAAGAATGTCAACATCAAGTTCTTCCTATCACATGGACAAATCAAAATTGTGTATGTAGCTTGTATTATTGGAATGAGTAACATTTGTTGCACCACCTGGGGGTGCAACAGATAGTTTTTTTTAATTGTTTTTTGGAGGTTAGGACATGCCTATGTATACTACATGTCTGCTGTCCCACCCTAAATTTGATGACTTTAACTAGGTTAAAAAGTTAAACTAAAATACTTTTTGTTAGAAATAACAGTGGACAGTGCATTAAATGCACTGTCACGTGTTGCTGTAATATAAAATCTTTTCCCACTGAGTATTTCCACTGATTGTAACACATTCAATAATGGACGGATGCGTCCATTGGATTTAGAAGGGGAGCGACCGTTGTGAACGGTCACATCCCATTTGTACGTCGTTACCATGTTTTGAAGATTTCGTTACTTTGTTTTAACCAAGCCACACATCCTTATAAATTGACCACTGTGGGTGGTCATTCGCATGCATAAAAGAACATACGGATACTGTAATCGTGAAAGTCTTCTCGGTCATTCGCACACATAAGAAAACATATGGCTACTGTAACCGTGAAAGTCTTCTTCGCTCTTGCTTCTTTCTTCTTCATCATTTTCTTCACTTCTGTTGAGTACTTGAGAGTAAGGTTGGGATTTGTAAAACTCTCCTCGAGGACGTGTTAACTAGAGAAAGAGGATCGCCTACACGAAAGTCTTCGTATCTCTAGAAGGACATTGTCAAGTGAGCCGCACGTCGGGAGATGATAGAACACTTAGTTCCAGCGATTACGCTCTTCCACTCAACATGGTATATTTCTAACTTTATTTATTTATATTGTTTAATTGGTGCATGTGTTTAAATTTCAGCAACAGTTCCCAACACTTTTAATGGGTCAAAAGTGAAAGATAAGAGAGAAATGATGAAATGGGAGAGGCCAACTTGACACATCTATCTTCCCTTGGTAGAGTTTGTATATATAGCAGTGTGACGGTTACAGATAAACAAAGTACAACAAATTCCTTGGTTACACAGAGTCCGAGAAGATGGGGAAAGTTCATGGATGACTATCTTATGGTTGAATTTGTGGCAAAAAATCGAAGCTATTGCGGACGTGATGAGGTCGAGCAGTGTCACGCCCCGAGCCTTTATGACAGCGGAAGACTCGCTCGAGAAACGCGAACAACCGGCATGATAAGTCTCTTGCAAGTAAGAACGATCAGAGCGCAAGACAATCACATACATAAATGCAATTGCACAATATTTACTCAAACTCCAACTTTATTTCATAATAATCAAATTCAATACTCAAATACAATCATTAATTCCATTTATTCCAATATACCAGACTCAAGAAAATAGGAAAATTACACAGACTCAATCTAAACAATTTAGACATCTTGACAATACTTTCATTCGCTCTCGGACCCGCTACTTGTATAACCCGAATCTGAATTCAAATCACTTCCATCTCCTGAAAAGATTGAAAATAGGTAATGAGCACACTTGCCTAGTAGGTATTTTCACATCAACATGAAGGCACTATTAAAGTAATTAACAATTTAGCTCTAAAGAATAAGGTAGAATCATGCGAATGCGATCAATCACGCCATTAAACCAGGTAACAAGGCAATCATGTAAGATAGAATGAGAGCAAGTATGAACTAGCAAGAATGAAACAAGAACATGATATGGCCTTTCATGAACAAGAATGTAACGAGAATGTACTAGCAAGTCACATAATCATCACTTCAGTATCTTTTGCTTATGAGCAAGTACCTCGTGAATTTCTGTGGAATATCAAGAAACTCAAGTATCAATCATGCTGTATTATGTTGTGGATTTTCACTTATTTATAAAGAAAGTACTCCCAGCGCAATGCGACGCCAGTAGCATCATACCCCATGGTTTATAATAGTATGTTTCCGACAATCAGCCGAGGGGACTAGCATAGAGCCCTTGAACACAATCACTGCTTGATCGCATCTTCAAGTATAAATCAAGTTTTATCCACGCATGTAACAATAAAGTATGGCCAAGAATGTACAATTCCAACAAGCTCTTGATAATGATAATTCAATAAATGATTGCTTCAATAAGAATCATGAGAAATCAAGAATGACTTAAGCAATGTTATGCTTATGGAAATAAATCGGCAGCATAACGATACATTCTTTATCTTTTATTCATTATATTAGGTTCCTTGATCAATATGATAAGTTCTAGATCATCAAGAGTCTATTTAGAACCTCGAAATATCAACCATTGGTCAATCCTTGGGTTAAAATACTCAAGTAGTGTGACGGTCGTGTATTGGGATGTTACATGATGTGACGCTCCAGTATTGGGCCGTTACATTAGTCTGAATCCAGAACTAAGAAATCGGACTCATTTGAATGTGACGGTCATACATTGGGCCGTTAGACGCTCCTGACGGTCCAGTGTAGAGCCGTTACATTACCGATAACCAAAAACATCGATATTGTAATATAATCAATGGGCTTTAATGGTACAACCAACTCGGCGTCCTAGTGGAAATCCCAAGCTCGCGGAGAATTACGGAGGCCTTGAAACAAGATTTCTTACTCCATTGGAAGGAATATCCAATAGAGAGGTCCTCATGTCCAAGAATAGTGTTCCTATAGTGCAAAGTGAACTAAATGGACAACATATCGAAATATGCGCCATGTACTTAAAGAAATGACTCTATAGATGGAAATGAATGTGTAACATTGTGAAACCATGAGAGAACTCCATCAATACAACATTTGGAAAAATCATGATTTAGAATACAAAACTATAAAGTTTTGGCCGATGAAATTAACATAACTTAAAATAATCCTAAGACACATTAACCATGCAATTTGATTATGAAACAGTAACTAAACTTAAAGTCATGATAACATGTCCAAACTTAGCTATCTAAGCTTATTTATAAGTAAACTCTAACTGGTTATCATTCTGCCTCGGGCTGACAGAACACAGTGCCTGACGGTCTAGGATAGGCGCGTTACAGTATTGTGACGATTTATCGAGGGGCCGTTACAGTGGTGTAACGCTCCTGCTAGGGTGCGTTATAGACAATAGAACAAATAAAAACACAACAGAATGTGACGGTCTATCATAAGGCCGTTACATGCATGTCACGGTCTCACGTTAGTGCGTCAGAGAACCTGCTGGCAGTAAACTAAAGTGAAGGTTTATGAAAACATAACATGCTTGGAAATCAACATATTACCACTGTCCTAGTCATGATAACGATGATCCTTGGCCAACTATATGCAAGGGTTTAGTGAATAGACAAGATAATACCTTTTAATTTCTATTCTGGGCTAAGAGATGCATGAATGTATAAAACTATGAAATCATGAAATTCTTAGTCTATGATGCATGAAATCAAGCACATTCAGAGGGCTTTTATCCCTAACAAGTTGTTTTTGCCAATCATGAGATAACCTACCTCTTTTAAGACCTTCAAACTTCGAATTTAATGTTAGGTGCTACCCTTAGACCCTTGTACTTCTTGTGATAAATCATCAACTTCAATCTGCTCTATTTCCTCAGCCTCTTGACCTAAGGATGTGAAATTTTGAGGGTAAGGAGATGAGACTATTGGGTACAAAAAGTTCTAAAGGATTGAACTCTAATTACCTCGTTTAGACATCCTAATCTCTGGATCTTCAGGGGTCTTGCGTTCAGATTCCTAGGTTGCTAAGGTTGAATCAGTAACTTTGGAAGCTTCTATCTTCTTGGTTGCTTGGTCTCCTAGCACGAAATTTGGAGAACTATTAGTCTATAATATACTAAACAAAATCTTCTAAAGAACTTACCCGAAATTATGACTCCTTACCTTTATTCTTCACGGGCCAAAAGTAAGGGTCGCTTAGTTCAGAACTAGGTCCTATGTATAGGGTTTTGGTTAGGATTTGAAGATTAGATCAATTCTAGAGTCCTTAATTTGTCAGAACCTAATCCCTAAGAGTCCTTAGCAATGTTATAATCTATCCCAAATCGATCTCTTGTAGATAGGATTTCAAAGTTCCAATCTTTTACAATTTCCTCACCTTACGGAATCTGCAGGATGTAACGGTCGTGTCTAGGTGCGTTACAGGGCTGTGGCGGTCGCCCGATAGACCGTTACATGTAACGTGTATGGAGTTTCAATTTAATAAAGCTCTTTTATTCGTTTATACATATAATTATCTTATATAATTAGTATTTATCCTTAAAATACGTGAATAAGCCAATTACCCTTCTAGAATATGGGCCAAACTTGATGGGCTTGGTCCATTAACCTTTTGGATAATTATTATATAGGCTAGGTTAACTAATTAGCCTTTTTGAGCCTTATATTGACTTATTAATCCAATAACCCCTTCATTAATTTATTTAAGCCTTTATAATTTCTAGAAAATTATTTTAAAATTCAAAAATTATAGATATAAATTCTGGGGCACTACACCCTCCCCCACTTAGAAGAATTTGGTCCCCAAATTCAATATATGGATTTTGGAGAGTGTACTTATAGTTAAATAATTCTGGAAATCTTTTTCGCATGGCTGCTTCGGTTTCCCAAGTTGCTTCATATGGCCATGTTTTCTTCCATTGAATCTTGACCACAGGAATAACTTTATTTCTTAGTTGACGCACTTCCCGTTCCAGAATCTTTATTGGCTTTTGTTCGAACGTCATATCCTTCTGAATTTCCAGATTGTTATAAGTAATAATATGGTCAGGATCATATACATACTTCTTCAGCATAGAGACGTGAAATACGTCATGAACTCCTGCTAATTATGGAGGTAAAGCCAATTTGTAAGCCACTTCACCAACCCTTTCGAGAATTTCAAATGGGCCAATAAATCTTGGAGTTAACTTCCCTTTAATGCCAAATCTTCGAATACCACGACCTAGAGAAATCTTTAAATATACATGATCTCCTACCTTAAACTCTAAGTCACGTCTTCGATTGTCAGCATAAGACTTTTGCCTATCTTGTGCCATTTTCATTCTTTCTTGAATGAGATTGATCTTCTCTGTAGAATCCCTGATAAGGTCGGGGCCTAGAAATTACTTTTCCCCTATTTCATTCCAACATATTGGTGATCGACAGCTTTTTCCATATAAAGCTTCAAAAGGTGTCATTCGTATGTTAGCCTGATAGCTATTATTATATGCAAACTCTACTAGAGGCAAATGATCATGCCAACTACCTCCAAAGTCGATAGCACAAGCCCTGAGCATATCTTCTACTACCTGATTCGTTCTTTCCGTTTGACCATCTGTTTGTGGATGAAAAGTTGTGCTGAAATTCAATCTAGTCCCTAGTGACTGTTGTAGACCCTTCCAGAACTGTGATGTGAATCAAGGATCTCTATCAGATATAATAGTGACTGGGACACCATGTAGTTTGACAATCTCCTTTATGTATAATGCTGCCAGGATATCCACAGACCATCGACTCTTTATTGGTATAAAGTGTGCGGATTTAGTCAATCGGTCGATGATTACCCATATTCCATCGTGTCCACATCTGGTCTTGGGTAAACCCATAATAAAGTCCATCCCTATACTCTCCCATTTCCATTCGGGAATACTCAAAGGGTGTAATTTACCTGCGAGTCTAAAATGCTCTGCCTTTACTTGTTGGCAGGTGAGACAACGAGACACGAAATCAGCTATTTCTCTCTTCATATTGGGCCACCAGAAATTTCTTTTGAGATCTTGATACATCTTTGTTCTTCCAGGATGAATTGTGTATTTAGAGTTATGCACTTCATCTAGGATTAGTTTCTTCGTAGCCTCATGATCTGGTACACATATTCGACCCATGAATAACAATCTTCTGTCATTGGAAATAGAAAAATCTGGTCTTTGTTCAACATTGGCCTTAATTTCCAATAATATAGGATCATCATTTTGTAGCTTGACCAGATCTTCTATCAATGTAGGTTGAGCTCGGATATTAGCTATGAAACAATCTTCTTCTTTATGTCTATATCTAAGTTCAACTGAGCAAATTGGGGAACAAGGTTAGTTACACTAATCATAAGACTTGATAGCATACCCATTGGTTTTCTGCTGAGTGCATCAGCTACAGCATTAGCCTTGCCAAGATGATATTGAATAGCAAAATCAAAGTCTTTGAGATATTCTAACCACCTCCTCTGCCTCATGTTAAGCTCTTTTTGAGAGAATAAATATTTCAGGCTTTTGTGGTCCGAGTATACCGTAAACTTTTCTCCATAGAGATAATGACGCCAAATTTTCAAGGCGAAAATAACCGCTGCTAATTCCAAATCATATACAGGATAGTTTTCCTCGTGACGTTTCAATTATCTTGAAGAATAACAAATTACTTTTCTATTCTGCATGAGGACGCATCCTAAGCCAATGCCAGACGCATCCGTATACACTTCGAATCCACCACCTTCCATCGGTAGTGATAGAATAGGAGCTGTCATAAGATGATTCTTAAGAGTTTGGAAACTCTTCTCACATTCCTCGGACCAGACAAAAGGGTTTTCTTTTCTTGTGAGTCTGGTTAAAGGAACCGCAATTTTTGAGAAGTCCTTAATGAATCTCCTATAATAACCAGCTAGACCCAGAAAGCTTCTTACTTCCGAAACAGTCGTTGGCCGACTCCAATTCTTGACACCTTCTACCTTAGAAGGATCCACAGCAATACCTTCTTTTGAAATAATGTGACCTACGAATGAGACTTCCTCGAGCCAGAATTCACACTTATTGAGTTTAGCATAAAGCTTGTGTTCTCTAAGTGTTCGTAAAGCTATTTTCAAATGTTGTTCATGTTTCTCTTTTGTCTTGGAATAGATCAAGATATCGTCAATGAAGACGACGATGAATTGGTCCAGATATGGCTGGAAGACATTGTTCATAAGTTGCATGAATACTGCTGGGGCATTAGTTAACCCAAACGGCATCACTACGAATTCATAATGGCCATAACAACTTCGAAAAGCCGATTTATAAATGTCCTCTTCTTTAATTCTAAGTTGATGATAACCTGATCTGAGGTCTATCTTAGAGAAATATTCTGCTCCCAAAAGCTGATCGAAGAGTTCATCAATACATGGCAACGGATACTTGTTCTTAATTGTGAGTTGATTCAGTCACCGGTAATCGATGCATAGCCTGAGAGAACCATCCTTCTTCTTGACAAATAGAACCGGCGCACCCCAAGGGGATGTGCTAGGTCTGATGAAGCCCTTGTCTAGTAGTTTTTGCAATTACCTTTTCAATTCCTTAAGCTCCGTGGGGGACATCTTGTAAGGGGCTATAGAAACAGGTGCTGCTCCTGGAATGAGTTCAATGGTGAAGTTCACTTCCCTCTCGGGTGGTAAACTGGGTAATTCGGATGGGAACACATCGGGGAACTCACTTACAATAGGAATGTCCGCTAAGATAATCTCCTTAGATTCGGTAATAATGACAGAAGCAAGAAAAGCTTCACATCCTTACGAGATAAGTTTGCAAGCGTGAAGAGAAGATATGATAGTAGGATGCTTCTTGTACTTGATGCCAAGAAAAGCGAATCTTGGAAGACCGGACTTTCTAAAGGATATAAGCCTATTTCGGCAATTGATATAAGCATCATGATCTACAAGCCAATCTACCCCTAAAATGGCATCATAACCTTTCATGTCAAGGCATACTAAGTTTGCGGGGAGATTATGACCCTCTACTATTACTTCGCTATCAGGATAATAGTCGGTAAGCTTTGTTCCAGAACCTAAGGGTGTGAAAATAGTAAGATCTGAAGGTAAGGGAACTGATGCGATTGGTAATGTTTTAGCAAAAGTAGTGGAGATAAAAGAATGAGAGGCACCAGTATCAAATAGCATGAATGCAGGACGAGAACAAATTTGAAGAGTACCTTCCATAAGCACATCATCCCTGGGCGCTTCCTCTTCTTCTAGAATGGCATTGAGGAGAGCCTGCCTCCTGCGTCCATTACTAGATGACTGGCCCTTCATAAGGGGACATTCTGGCATGCGATGGTCCCTGCTTCCACAACGTAAACAAGCGCCAAGGCGCTTCCAACACTCCTCAGCCAAATGGCCAAATTTTTCACAAAATGTGCAAGTCGTGGCGACCTGCTCCTTCTCCTCCTTGACTTTCTTTTGCTTATGGGAACTTCCACCATTCCCATTCCTGGATCTCTTCTTACTATCACGGCTCTTGTAAGGCTCCGTGATGCTGGATTTCTTTTTCTTATAACGATCAGAACGTTGGCTGGATTCTTCTCCCTTTCCTTTCAATTTTTTGACCTTCTCTAAGGTCCTTTCGCATAGGTATGCCCGCTGAACCATCTCCGCATAAGTACGGATGTTTTGGATCCCGAGCTGCTGGATGAAACCGGGACGTAACCCGTCCATAAATCGATTCGCCTTTAATAAATTGGTACTGATTAGATGTGATGCATATGGTGCTAGCCTTGAGAATTATAGTTCATATTCGGAAACCGTCATCATTCCTTACCGAAGGGTGGCGAACTTCATAGCCTTTCGTTCCTTTACGTGCTCCGAAAAGTATTTGGCACGAAATAGGGTGAGGAACCCATCCCATGTATGAGGTGCCTTGGCTGGAGGTGCCGGAACTGACTTCCACCAGGTGCGAGCATCTTTGTTAAGTTGAAAGGTTGCGAGACACACCTTCTCCTGATCGGTGCATTGGATGACGTCAAATATTCGATTCATTTCGTCAATCCAGTTCTCTGCCGCGTCGGGATTAGAAGAGCCATAGAATCGCGGAGGATTTAAACCCCAGAAATTGTGATGTAGGTCACCAGCCCTTGCCCCTGCGCCACCTTGCGCTATGGTTTGCAATGCCTGAGTAAGGCCGGCAACTGTTTGTTGCATGCCATCCCAATCTACACGATGAGCCATTCGTAAGATAAGGTACCTGAGAGAAAGTAACAACTTGTTATTTCTCATGAAATGAAAAATCAATATTAAAGCTAATTAATTATCTTATCCCGGGCTCTACCCAATTCTCACATGGGTATGGAATTTCTTCCTTAGTTCATAGGTAGGGGTCCTTAAACCTTGGACTTATCCTATGACATGATTCTTCTTCTAAGTCCTGAGACTTAGGCTCTGATACCAACTTAACTGTCACGTCCCGAGCCTTTATGGCAGCGGAAGACTCGCTTGAGAAACGCGAACAACCGGCATGGTAAGCCTCTTGCAAGCAAGAACGATCAGAGCGCAAGACAATAACATACATAAATGTAATTGCATAATATTTACTCAAACTCCAACTTTATTTCATAATAATCAAATTCAATACTCAAATACACTCATTAATTCCACTTATTCCAATATACCAGACTCAAGAAAATAGAAAATTACACAGACTCAATCTAAACAATTTAGACTTCCTAAGTCTTCACTCTCATCTTGACAATACTTTCATTCGCTATCGGACCCGCTACTTGTATAACCCGAATCCGAATTCGAATCACTTCCATCTCCTGAAAATATTGGAAATAGGTAATGAGCACACTTGCCCAGTAGGTATATTCGCATCAACATGAAGGCACTATTAAAGTAATTAACAATTTAGCTCTAAAGAATAAGGTAGAATCATGCGAATGCGATCAGTCACGCGATTAAACCAGGTAACAAGACAATCATGTAAGATAGAATGAGAGCAAGTATGAACTAGCAAGAATGAAACAAGAACATGATATGGCCTTTCATGAACAAGAATGTAACGAGAATGTACTAGCAAGTCACATAATCATCACTCCAGTATCTTTTACTTATGAGCAAGTACCTCGTGAATTTATGTGGAATATCAAGAAACTCAAGTATCAATCATGATGTATTGTGTTGTGGATTTTCACTTATTTATAAAGAAAGTACTCCCAGCGTAATGCGACGCCAGTAACATCATACCCCATGGTTTATAATAGTATGTTTCCGACAATCAGCCGAGGGGACTAGCATAGAGCCCTTGAACACAATCAGTGCTCGATCGCATCTTCAAGTATAAATCAAGTTTTATCCACGCATGTAATAATAAAGTATGGCCAATAATGTACAATTCCAACAAGCTCTTGATAATGATAATTCAATAAATGATTGCTTCAATAAGAATCATGAGAAATCAAGAATGACTTAAGCAATGTTATGCTTATGGAAATAAATGGCAGCATAACGATACATTCTTTATCTTTTATTCATTATATTAGGTTCCTTGATCAATATGATAAGTTCTAGATCATCAAGAGTCTATTTAGAACATTGGAATATCAACCCTTGGTCAATCCTTGGGTTAAAATACTCAAGTAGTGTGACGGTCGTGTATTGGGCCGTTGCATGATGTGACGCTCCAGTATTGGGCCGTTACATTAGTCTGAATCCAGAACTAGGAAATCGGACTCAGTTGAATGTGACGACCGTACATTGGGCCATTAGATGCTCCTGACGGTCCAGTGTAGAGCCGTTACATTATCGATAACCAAAAACATCGATAGTGTAATCTAATCAATGGGCTTTAATGGTACAACCAACTCGGCGTCCTAGTGGGAATCTCAGGCTCGCGGAGAATTACGGAGGCTTTGAAAAAAGATTTCCTAGTCCATTGGAAGGAATATCTAATTGAGAGATCCTCATGTCCAAGAATAGTGTTCCTATAGTGCAAAGTGAACTAAATGGACAACATACCGGACTATGCGCCATGTACTTAAAGAAATGACTCTATAGATGGAAAAGAATGTGTAACAATGTGAAACTATGAGAGAACTCCGTCAATACAACATTTGGAAAAATCATGATTTAGAATACAAAACTATAGAGTTTTGACCGATGAAATTAACATAACTTAAAATAATCCTTAGACACATTAACCATGAAATTTGATTATGAAACAGTAACTTAACTTAAAGTCATGATAACATGTCCAAACTTAGTTATCTAAGCTTATTTATAAGTAAACTCTAACTGGTTATCATTCTGCCTCGGGTTGACAGAACACAGTGCCTGACGGTCTAGGATAGGCGCGTTACAGTATTGTGACGGTTTATCGAGGGGCCGTTACAGTGGTGTAACGCTCCTGCTAGGGTGCGTCAGAGACAATAGAACAAATAAAAACACAACAGAATGTGACGGTCTATCGTAAGGCCGTTACATGCATGTGACGGTCTCACGTTAGTGCGTCAGAGAACCTGCTGGCAGTAAACTAAAGTGAAGGTTTATGAAAACATAACATGCTTGGAAATCAACATATTACCACTGTCCTAGTCATGATAACGATGATCCTTGGCCAACTATATGCAAGGGTTTAGTGAATAGACAAGATAATACCTTTTAATTTCTATTCTGGGCTAAGAGATGCATGAATGTATAAAACTATGAAATCATGAAATTCTTAGTCTATGATGCATGAAATCAAGCACATTCAGAGGGCTTTTATCCCTAACAAGTTGTTTTTGCCAATCATGAGATAACCTACCTCTTTTAAGACCTTCAAACTTCGAATTTAATGTTAGGTGCTACCCTTAGACCCTTGTACTTCTTGTGATAAATCATCAACTTCAATCTGCTCTATTTCCTCAGCCTCTTGACCTAAGGATGTGAAATTTTGAGGGTAAGGAGATGAGACTATTGGGTACAAAAAGTTCTAAAGGATTGAACTCTAATTACCTCGTTTAGACATCCTAATCTCTGGATCTTCAGGGGTCTTGCGTTCAGATTCCTGGGTTGCTAAGATTGAATCAGCAACTTTGGAAGCTTCTATCTTCTTGGTTGCTTGGTCTCCTAGCACGAAATTTGGAGAACTATTAGTATATAATATACTAAACAAAATCTTCTAAAGAACTTACCCGAAATTATGACTCCTTACCTTTATTCTTCACGGGCCAAAAGTAAGGGTCGCTTAGTTCAGAACTAGGTCCTATGTATAGGGTTTTGGTTAGGATTTGAAGATTAGATCAATTCTAGAGTCCTTAATTTGTCAGAACCTAATCCCTAAGAGTCCTTAGCAATGTTATAATCTATCCCAAATCGATCTCTTGTAGATTGGATTTCAAAGTTCCAATCTTTTTACAATTTCCTCACCTTACGGAATCTGCAGGATGTAACGGTCGTGTCTAGGTGCGTTACAGGGCTGTGGCGGTCGCCCGATAGACCGTTACATGTAACGTGTGTTGGGTTCTGTGCGCCCCCTTGTTGTCTCTGACAATGGTTTTGATGATTCTAATATATTGTGTGTTTTATGCTTAAATGGCGTTTGCACAATAAACAAGCTAACACTATAATATCTTGTTTTGCAGGTGGTTCAAACACAATGGTCCTTCATGCACACATCCTTAATGTAGATGGTCACATTGGTGACTTCATGGAAACATTATATTTGTGTTCTTAATGAATTGACAAATGCGTGATATCTTGTTGCCCATGGTTTTACATGCTCTGAACTGCATTTATAATTCATGCTTATTCATGTTTATGAACGGATTATGCCTCACATGAATGTTTGTTTTGAGTTGCTCTGAAATGTTTCATTTATTTTCAAAGTCTATACATTACTCTCTTGCACAAGGAAAGTCTATACATTGGCCTTCTTACATCCAAGTCTATACATTGGCCTTCTTACATACAAATCTGTACATTGGCCTTCTTTCAAAGTATGTACATTGGCCTTCTTACATACAAGTCTATACATTGGCCTTCTTACATCCAAGTCTATACATTGGCCTTCTTACATACAAGTCTGTACATTGGCCTTCTTTCAAAGTATGTACACTGGCCTTCTTACATACAAGTCTATAAATTGGCCTTCTATCTTCCAAGTCTGTACATTGGCCTTCAATCCAAGTCTATACATTGGCCTTCTGCCAAGTCTATACATTGTCTTGTGCCTTCAAGCTTCCAAGTCTATACATTGGTTCATGCCACCAAGTCTGTACATTGGCCTTTGGCCACCAAGTCTATACATTGGCCTTCATACTTCAAGTCTATACATTGGGCTTCATATTTCAAAGTCTGTACATTGGCCTTTGGCCACTAAGTCTATACATTGGCCTTCATACATCAAGTCTATACATTGGGCTTCATATTTCAAAGTCTGTACATTGGCCTTTGGCCACCAAGTCTATACATTGGCCTTCATACTTCAAGTCTATACATTGGGCTTCATATTTCAAAGTCTGTACATTGGCCTTTGGCCACCAAGTCTATACATTGGCATTCATACTTCAAGTCTATACATTGGGCTTCATATTTCAAGTCTGTACATTGGCCTTCATACTTCAAGTCTGTACATTACCTTTTGGAATCAAAGTCTATACATTGAGAGCTTTACCTACGTTACTTTGATCAAGTCTATACATGGGTTGTTTTCATGAACACCTTCTATGAGGTGTTATTGGATTAAATGTGTTTCATGCATTATTAAGATGAGGTTTTTGAGTTTTTTTAAGTTTTGCTCTTAAAATCATGAAAGACAAGGTGAGAACTTATTTTAATGTAATTCATGTTTGATCACATTGGGTTGCACTTTTAGATCATTGGGAATGCTTTAAAATATCATTTCATGAGGTTTCAAGGTCAATGGGTCGACCCCCCCACTCAATGGGTCGTCCCCTGGGCTGAAAACGGGCTAAACATCACCCTGTCTGAAAGTGAGTCGACCCCCCTCACAAAGTGGTTCGACCCCCCTGTAACATTTCTGCTGAAAACAGCTTCTGGGAGCAAGTAGGTCGACCCCCCTATGAAAGTGGGTCGACCCCCCCATATTCGCAGCTCCGCGCGAGATTTTCGTGGGTCACCGAAACGCTATGAAACCACTTCCGATTGGGGTGAAATTTTACCCTAATACCCTTGGGTCATTAATGAACATATTATGGTGGTTTTGCTAGGGTTTTGCAAGGGTATTGTGGTCATTTGCACAACTTATCCTCATGGTATATATATGTTGCGAATTTGGAAGAAATAGGTGAGGAGCTCTAATCTCTCTATCTGTTTTGTAGGAGAACAAAGGGAAGGAGGAAGGCTGAGGAAGAGCTCAAGATTCATCTACTTCCATCCATTCCTAGAGCTCGTGATTGAAGAAAGAAAGGAGCGGATCGAGAAGAGGAACGCGTGGACGTCCTCAACATTGGCATTTGGCTATCCTCCGACCCGAGCATCAGAGATTATCATCTACACCTCATTTCTTCTCATGGGGAACTACTTCTATATCTTGTTTACATCTATTAATGCCATTTGCTTTTGAGTTGTGGGGTTTGCATTGATCATATCTTGTATTTCTGAATTCTAGATATATTCTTGTGTGGACCGTCTATGGACGGGTGTTTGTGTGAAGGCGGAGCTGCATCTCCGTGTGTTGGGTTTTATTGTGGGGAAAGTTTCCCTGTGGTTGGTTATGTATTGTCGGAGCTGTGACTCCATGTTGATTTAGTGTCCGGGGTGTGTTCCCCGATTCTATGTGTGGGTGTGTGCTGCGGTGGCAGCGTGTTGGGGATTTTCCCATGTGTGGACATTGCTGCGGAAGCAGCGTGTGTGTGTTTGGTTGGGGTTCATCCCCGTGTTGCTACGAAAGTAGCGTGTAGTGAAGCCTCACCCGGTTGGGTGAGGGGTGGACGTAGGGAGCCCTTCGTGGTCCCGAACCACCTAAAAATCTTCGTGTCCTTTGTGAATGCCTGTGCGCTTGTCCATTTCTCCTATCTCCATTCACAGGTAGATTTATAGATTTTTATTCACTACTCCACTACACACTGCTACCTCTGCTATTTGTATTTGAGCACAGTTAACTCATTCTCTGCATTGCATATCCGTGTGAGATCGTAAAGATTGAGAGCATTCTCTAATCTCACTTGAGTTTATGCTAATTAACGTAGTTAATTTTAATTCCACCGTGATCAGTTTAGATTGTTTTTAAAATCCATCATCTAAGTCAAGGGGACAATTCAACCCCCCTTCTTATCCGCCATCTAGTCTGGGCCAACAATTGGTATTAGAGCCCAATCTCTGATTTTTATTCAGCGGACCTACGGTCTAGGAGAAACGATCTTTTTATGATGGCTAATCTGAACTCTGTTCCTGTCTTTGATGGTTTTAATTATATATCTTGGATTGGAAATTTTACTATTTGGATTTCTGGTATTGATCCAAAACTCATGAAATTAATCTCTCATGGTCCACATGTCTTACCCAAAAATGAACTAAGGTGGACTGATGAACATAGGAAAATGAATTATGATAATCTTTTTATTTTGAATGCTCTTAAAGCTGCAATTGACTCTAACAAATTTCCGTTTGTTCTTGATTGTAGCTCGATCAAAGAAATCATGGATCAACTGATCAAGGTTCATGAAGGAGGGCTAGAAGATGCTTGCATGATGGCTAATAGCAAGGATGATCATTCAGGCCTAGAATCCAAGGAGGTATCTTCTGACTCAAATTCTGATGATGAATTAAGTTTTGAAGAATTAATGGATGCCTATGATGAGTTGCTTGAAAGACATAAAATAATAAAATCTGAAAATCAAAAACTCAAAAAGAAAATTGAAAGCTCGTGTGTTGATAATTCTGCATGTGAAAAATGCATTGAGCATGAAAAATCAATTGAATCTCACATGCTTTTTGAAGAAGAACTCAAAGAAACGATTGCAAATCTAAAATCTGAAAACAAATCTCTACAGGATAAAATTTCAGAATTTCAACTCATTGAGAAAGATAATGAGAAGCTGAAAATATTGAACAACTCTCTGACTGAAAAAGTCCTTTTGGAAAAAGGAAAAGTAAATCTGAATGTTGACAAGACAAATGAACTGGAAGAACTTAGGAAGGAAATAGAAAGCTTCAGGAATTTGAATGACAAATTTGAAAACAATGAAACAATGGGTAGAATGGTTGGTCAAAATGCGAGTCTTCAAATGAATGAACTTGAACACACTTCTATGAACAAAAATTCATTTGAAAAACTCCAAAATGAAAATAGTGCTTTGTTGATTCAAATTTCATTGCTTGAGAGTAGATTGAAAAATCTTGAAAAGGTTGAAAAAAGAAAAAGTGTGATTATTGATGATCATCAAAATTCTCATGTTCTAGAACAAGATGTCGCAAGTTACAAAACCGTCAATTCCTTGTTAAATGAGAAAATTGTTTCATGTGAACAAGAGATTGCCAATTCTCATTTACAAATCTTGAATCTACAAAATGAAATCAAGACCTTAAATAAATCTTTGTATTCGTGTGATAAAGAAAATGAAAAACAAAAAGATGTTGTTGAATGCTCTTATGTGCATGAAAAGACTTCAATCGTTAAACATGTTCATGCACCAAGAAAAAGAAGGAATGTCTTTTGTGACTATTGTGGCAAATTTGGCCACGAAATGTATGATTACCTTTTAATGAAGTTTGATGATGATGTGGCTTTGAAATCTAGAGTGGAAAATGATAATGGTTCCAAAGATCATGAGAAATCCACAATGAAAAACCTCAACACTCATTGTTACTATTGTGGGTTACTTGGTCATGTTTTTGAAAATTGCTTCATTAAGAAAAATGATGATGAATGATCTGTCAGAAAGAATTTTTCCTGTCATTACTGTGGTCAAAATGGACATGCGATGAATGATTGTCATGTAATGAAAAATGATGACAATTGGTTTTTAAAAGGAAAATCTTCTAATTGCTATTATTGTGGTGAGAATGGTCATTCAATGGATGATTGTTCCACCATGAGAAATGATGATGATTGGTTTGCTAGGAGATACAAGAATCCATCTGTTCATATTAACACTAACCCCTCGGGACCCAAGATGGCTTGGGTACCCAAAACTCCAAAATGAGAATCTGTCTTGCAGGGGTGCCTTGAGAAGGAAGAAACCAATGATAAATAAAGATCCTTCAAGGCAAGGAAAAGATGAGCATATCAGGTAATGAATTTGGTATACTGTTTCCTATTGGACTACTTAACCTTGGTAAGAGCTTGAATCTTGAGAAAAACTTGGTACCTCCATTTGAACAATTTTTGTTTCACATTTTGTGAATAAATTCAGTTCTTGAGAGCCTCCTCTTTGACATACATGACTTTTCTTTCATATACACCTCTTCCTTCGCTTCTTGCAAATAACTATTTAGGTTTGAAAGGTTTGGTCTGTGGATAAAATCTTTCACTCTTCTAATCACATCCTGTAAATAATGATTCACTTTTACAAATTCACTTTATATGCTTACTTGCATGATACATTACACATGTCATACACATCTTTGCATACTGTTGAATAGGAATAATTTTTCAATCATCCTTTTAGATTACATGCATACATTTGCATGTCATTGCATACTCGTGTGCTTGAATGTCATGATTATTTGGTATATCAAATGGCGATAGTAGAAGGTTGGATTATGTCCAACTGGAAGCTTTCCTCATGCGTGATGGTGGTCTTCGGACCAATGTACTCCGTAAAGTACCGATAATCATTTGCTTGAAAATATTGAAAGATCCCTGGTTGATTGCATGTATATACTTTATACAACCTTTTTTTTGACTCCTTCTATGACTCATCCCTTGCTAAATGAAATTACATTGATTTAGACATGTTTGTTACATGGCATATATTAAGGGGGAGATTTTTTATAACCGTGCATACATTTAGGGAGAGACATTACTGTGATAAGGCTAATTCATCTTCTTCATTCAATACAACCACCCACACAAAATGCACATTTTTGAGATAATGATTCAATTTAATAAGGATTACTATTTTCTACTCTACACTTTAGAGGACTATTGATTCTATACATGGAAATCACATATCTCGTGAGGAAAAAGTTGTTTACCCCACCAAAAGGTCGTATAAGTGGAACGTGGATCCGAGTAGCTGGGAATCCCCCCTGAAACAAAGGAGGAAACTCACGTCGAAAGGAGAAACTAATCCACACTAAAATAAGTGTGATTTGCCACCGAGTAGCCGGGAAGTGTCCCTGAGACAAAGGATACAACTCGCGTCGAAAAGTGTCTCATCCACATCATAAAAAGTGACGAAACTGAGTAACCGGGAATTACCCCTGAAACAAAGGGCATGACTTGCGTCAAAAGGTTAGTCACACCATTTATAGTCCTTTAAAGAAAAAATTTGGGGTCATATGTAGCTACCAATAGTCGAGCATTGTGTTGAAAGTGTATGGATGATAAGTACTTTGTAGTGTTCTTTAGAAAATCTGACTTTCCATATTGACTTGAACTTCATTGCTCAATTTTCACATTTTCACCTTGGGTTTGATTGTTTGAATGTTCCTTATGAATCTGTCGCTTATCATGGTTTATGCAGTACTTACTTATGTAAGCATGACCTTCTTAGTATTGTACATGCACGTCATGGTCTATAATCGATTGTATAATCCTTACACCCGTCCCGAAGGGACTTGTATGAGTCTATATCTTATTATGCATGCTTGAATGCTTGATTCAGTTTGTTCATATCACACTTCATCTTGATGCATCTTTAACTTATACTTGCAAATAACATGTTAAATAACCCATTGTCAGTTGGTTTTTGTTCTTGACAATTGGGGAGAATAACGTGCTCTTGAGCACTATGCATTCTGTGCATATTCAATTTTCAGATTTTGCATATAGGATAGTTAGATCATACACTTGTGCATAGTTCAATCACACTCACTGCTTATAGTTCAAAATTTGCACATTTGACATAATCTCACGATCTTGCAAAATGCACATACAGTCTCATTTTATTGCTTGGAATTTGGTTTGTACACCTTCCTCATGTAGAAGGTTCATTACTGGGTTCGTGCGTTCATGTCTAATTCATCTTTGGAAGGTTCCCAGTTACTTTTTAGTCCCCCATTTTTTTGATAATGCCAAAGGGGGAGAGATATTTGAATTTGAATTTAAATAGTCACAATATATTGTCATCATCAAAAAGGGAGAGATTGTTGGGTTCTGTGCGCCCCCTTGTTGTCTCTGACAATGGTTTTGATGATTCTAATATATTGTGTGTTTTATGCTTAAATGGCGTTTGCACAATAAACAAGCTAACACTATAATATCTTGTTTTGCAGGTGGTTCAAACACAATGGTCCTTCATGCACACATCCTTAATGTAGATGGTCACATTGATGACTTCATGGAAACATTATATTGGTGTTCTTAATGAATTGACAAATGCGTGATATCTTGTTGCCCATGATTTTACATGCTCTGAACTGCATTTATAATTCATGCTTATTCATGTTTATGAACGGATTATGCCTCACATGAATGTTTGTTTTGAGTTGCTCTGAAATGCTTCATTTATTTTCAAAGTCTATACATTGCTCTCTTGCACAAGGAAAGTCTATACATTGGCCTTCTTACATCCAAGTCTATACATTGGCCTTCTTACATACAAGTCTGTACATTGGCCTTCTTTCAAAGTATGTACATTGACCTTCTTACATACAAGTCTATACATTGGCCTTCTTACATCCAAGTCTGTACATTGGCCTTCTTTCAAAGTATGTACATTGGCCTTCTTACATACAAGTCTATACATTGGCCTTCTATCTTCCAAGTCTATACATTGGCCTTCAATCCAAGTCTATACATTGGCCTTCTGCCAAGTCTATACATTGTCTTGTGCCTTCAAGCTTCCAAGTCTATACATTGGTTCAAGCCACCAAGTCCGTACATTGGCCTTTGGCCACCAAGTCTATACATTGGCCTTCATACTTCAAGTCTATACATTGGGCTTCATATTTCAAAGTCTGTACATTGGCCTTTGGCCACCAAGGCTACACATTGGCCTTCATACTTCAAGTCTATACATTGGGCTTCATATTTCAAGTCTGTACATTGGCCTTCATCAGCCAAGTCTGTACATTGGCCTTCATACTTCAAGTCTGTACATTGGCCTTCATCCTCCAAGTCTACACATTACCTTTTGGAATCAAAGTCTATACATTGAGAGCTTTACCTACGTTACTTTGATCAAGTCTATACATGGGTTATTTTCATGAACACCTTCTATGAGGTGTTATTGGATTAAATGTGTTTCATGCATTATTAAGATGAGGTTTTTGAGTTTTTTTAAGTTATGCTCGTAAAATCATGAAAGACAAGGTGAGAACTTATTTTAATGTAATTCATGTTTGATCACATTGGGTTGCACTTTTAGATCATTGGGAATGCTTTAAAATATCATTTCATAAGGTTTCAAGGTCAATGGGTCGACCCCCCCCACTCAATGGGTCGTCCCCTGGGCTGAAAATGGGCTAAACATCACCCTGTCTGAAAGTGGGTCGACCCCCCTCACAAAGTGGTTCGACCCCCCTGTAACATTTCTGCTGAAAACAGCTTCTGGGAGCAAGTGGGTCGACCCCCTATAAAAGTGGGTCGACCCCCCTATGAAAGTGGGTCGACCCCCCCATATTCGCAGCTCCGCGCGAGATTTTCGTGGGTCACCGAAACCCTATGAAACCACTTCCGATTGGGGTGAAATGTTAGCCTAATACCCTTGGGTCATTAATGAACATATTAGGGTGGTTTTGCTAGGGTTTTGCAAGGGTATTGTGGTCATTTGCATAACTTATCCTCATGGTATATATATGTTGCGAATTTGGAAGAAATAGGTGAGGAGCTCTAATCTCTCTATATGTTTTGTAGGAGAACGAAGGGAAGAAGGAGGAAGGCTGAGGAAGAGCTCAAGATTCATCTACTTCCATCCATTTCTAGAGCTCGTGATTGAAGAAAGAAAGGAGCGGATCGAGAAGAGGAACGCGTGGACGTCCTCAACATTGGCATTTGGCTATCCTCCGACCCGAGCATCAGAGATTATCATCTACACCTCGTTTCTTCTCATGGGGAACTACTTCTATATCTTGTTTACATCTATTAATGCCATTTGCTTTTGAGTTGTGGGGTTTGCATTGATCATATCTTGTATTTCTGAATTCTAGATATATTCTTGTGTGGACCGTCTATGGACGGGTGTTTGTGTGAAGGCAGAGCTGCATCTCCGTGTGTTGGGTTTTATTGTGGGGAAAGTTTCCCTGTGGTTGGTTATGTATTGTCGGAGCTGTGACTCCGTGTGGATTTAGTGTCCGGGGTGTGTTCCTCGATTCTGTGTGTGGGTGTGTGCTGCGGTGGCAGCGTGTTGAGGATTTTCCCATGTGTGGACATTGCTGCGGAAGCAGCGTGTGTGTGTGTGGTTGGGGTTCATCCCCGTGTTGCTACAAAAGTAGCGTGTAGTGAAGCCTCACTCGGTTGGGTGAGGGGTGGACGTAGGGAGCCCTTCGTGGTCCCGAACCACCTAAAAATCTTCATGTCCTTTCTGAATGCCTGTGCGATTGTCCATTTCTCCTATCTCCATTCACAGGTAGATTTATAGATTTTTATTCACTACTCCACTACACACTGCTACCTCTGCTATTTGTATTTGAGCACAGTTAACTCATTCTCTGCATTGCATATCCGTGTGAGATCGTAAAGATTGAGAGCATTCTTCTAATCTCACTTGAGTTTATGCTAATTAACGTAGTTAATTTTAATTCCACCGTGATCAGTTTAGATTGTTTTTAAAATCCGTCATCTAAGTCAAGGGGACAATTCAACCGCCCTTCTTGTCCGCCATCTAGTCTGGGCCAACAACGTGTATGGAGTTTCAATTTAATAAAACTTTTTTATTCGTTTATCCATATAATTATCTTATATAATTAGTATTTATCCTTAAAATATGTGAATAAGCCAATTACCCTTCTAGAATATGGGCCAAACTTGATGGGCTTGGTCCATTAACCTTTTGGACAATTATTAGATAGGCTAAGTTAACTAATTAGCCTTTTTGAGCCTTATATTGACTTATTAATCCAATAACCCCTTCATTAATTTATTTAAGCCTTTATAATTTCCAAAAAATATTTTAAAATTCAAAAATTATAGATATAAATTCTGGGGCACTACAAGCAGTCTGGGTTGGTTGTAAGCCTATGATCTCGGTGATCCACAGGTTCATAAACTTCCGCAACGAAGACAAGCTCCCAGCCTTCTCCAACACTCTTCGACTCGATGCCTAGCCTTATCGCAATACTTGCACACCTCCTTTGACAGAGTAGTGACATGAACTAGTTTTTTATCATTCTTCTTAGCCTTCTTGTCCTTGGGGAAATCTCCTCCGCCATTGGGCCTCTTCTTGAAAAAGGCAGTCTTGAAAGAGCCCGAACTTGTAACATACTTCTTCTTGTCATGTCCACGAATCCTGTCAGATAGCTCGATGGCATCCTCTAATAATTGCACTTGTCTAACCATTTTCGCATATGTTTACACATCCATGTGCGCCAGCTGAGTAATATATTGTGGCTTGAGCCTGTTAAGAAATCTCTGAGCCTTCATCTTCTCTGTGCCCACTAAGTACGGCGCATACCTAGATGATCTTGAGAATTGAGCTTCATATTCAGCAACCGACAAGCTTTGTTGCTTCAATGCGGCAAATTTTGCGGCCTTCTTCTCTTGTACCATATTAAAAAAGTACTTGCTCTTGAAATACTCTACGAACACTCCCCACGCCACATGGTTATGTGGACCTCCACTGGCTCCCACCACGATCTAGCATCCCGCTCTAGCTGAAAAGTAGCCAGAAGAACCTTCTCCTCATCTACGCATTGCATCACGCGAAAAATCCGTTCGATCTCTTTGATACAATTTTCAGCATCGTCGCAGTTGGTAGATCTGATGAACTTCGGAGGGTTCATATTTCGGAAACTCCTGTGAAGATCTCCAGCTCCATGATTCGTCCCTCCTTGAGCCACTCGCTGTAAGGCTTGTGTAAGACCCTGTACGGTACTTTGCATTTCCCTCTATTGAGCACGTTCTACGGCCATGATCCTACAAGAATGTTAATTATTAGATGCTTGACTAAAACTCTACGAGACCTCGTCCTATATCGACTTAACCCATAGCACTACCCAATCTCACCAGATAAAAGTATGGGACCAAGACACCTTAACCTTGAACTTGACCACCTAGCCACTTTAGAAACTTGGCTCTGATACCACAAAAATGGTCACGTCCCGAGAGCGGAAGGAAATCAGAACGTGACGGTTATATCGATCATGTCAATCAGAGCTTGAGGCATTCACATACACAAGAATAGAGTACGCTAAAAGAGACAATAAATGACAAAATACTTTCATTCCATCATACTTCAAGTTTACAATAGATGAACCACGACTCCAACATCTCAAATTCACTAGACTCAAAAGAAAGGTACAAAATTAACTATGACTCGACAAAACTCTCTGGTTGAACAAGCTATCTGGGTGGCTCTACGCTCTTCACTCTTGGCCTTCCCCGTCAATTTGATTGTCCTCATCTAAATTACCTGAAAAATAAGGTAAAACACTAGATGAGTAAAAGCCCAGGAGGAATTACATCTCTATAAATCAGGCTTACTTTAAGTAATTAATATGTTACGAGGGAGGTCACCCATCCCAGTACTACTCCCCATTAAGCATGTAACGACCCGAGAATCCGATTACCGGGATGGCCTGATAACTCTAGTCTCGAACCGCCGCCCACGAGCCGGGAGGGCTCAGAAGGGCTAAAAGGAGTGTGGAGGCACAAAGAAATAGGAAATAAAGTAGGACAATTCAACAATTAACAGAAATAAATAAACAACTACAGCAGAGTCCAGTCCAACAGAAAGTACAGTCTAAAGCAGTAAAACGTATCACATGCCGAGTGGACACTCGGCCCGGCGAGCTGGCAACTAAGAACCTCTGAACCGCAACCTCGAACCTCGAGGATGAATCGCCACACCTGAAAAGCAGGGGTGAGCCTCCTGTCACTGGCCCAGTAGGGATCCCACAGAACCCCAACTGCGAACAACGGTGGCACGGAAAGCTGCAACTAGAAGAGCAACAGTAACAGTAGGAACAGTAAACCTAGTAGCCGGTCGAAACTCGGCACTATAACTACTCATACTGTATCGGTCAAGCAGAAAGAGAATCCCTACCTAACGGGAGTACGGTAGAACCAACAAGCTAAAGTAAATAAACAGAAAAGCCATCTACTCTAGTAGTACCGTACTACTGAACCTCGGCCCAACAAAACTTGAGTCCACACCTGCCAGCAAACGGGAGCACTACCCACTAGAAGAATGACCGGATGCGTCCCCTGACGTCTTACATCGCGTCACAAGTGTCTAGCTACGACGCCCCGGGCATGAGACTCAGACACGTAACAAGTACCACAACAAGGACTAGCTGGGGTCACGCTCATCAGCACGTGTCCTAAGCCCCCAACTACGTGTGCACACACAGATCATCTGCTCTAGGTCGGGTCCTCTAGCTGGTTTTTCCCCCCACCGGACTCTGGTGGCAAAGGCAAGGGGCCCTATGGAAACCAGCCTAAAAACCGCCTCTCACTGGGTCTCGCTCTCCACCACTCCCAGGTGGGTCCGCACCTGCGTGTGCAGGAAGCTACGACTAGTGGACAGGTCACTGAAAGTAAGGACTGGCTCACGGAAACCACCGTCAAATAAACGGGACCGCATACACTCGGTCATGCAGAAAGCGCATAAGCACGATTCCCAAGGTAGCACACAAGCCGCCACGCCGATTCCCCATCCCAGGGAAAGCGGGAAACCTCCAGCCTAGGCCGGATAACTGGACTCGCAGTCCAAGGCCAAATAATGACCCACAAGGGAATCACCTTCCAAAGAAACTCACGACATGCGGGGGAGACCCCACCGCACACACACCGATACATGGTGACTCGATCGAGCGTTAACACGAAAGCCCAGAATACGCGGGGTCACCCGGACCCAACACACCTATGGGCACACTAATCGAGGTAACACGGCCCTCCCGACACCCTCAAAACATGAACACAAAACTCTCGGGGTGTTTGGGATACTCACGAGACCGCAAGTCGACCACTGGGTCCCAACCGAGTCGACCAGAGACCTACACAATGCGAAACAATCGCAGCAAGCACGAAGAACCACTTCGGTGCAACACAGTGCCTGGCGGTCTACCCTTGGGCCGTCACAAGCTGTAACGGTCCAAGCCTCGACCGTCACAGCACTCTAACGGTCCAACACAGGAGCATTATGCGAGAGGGGCAACACCGGCTGTGACCCGCCAACCCTGGTACGTCACATGCCTTGACGCACCCAGCATAGTGCGTCAGAAGGCAAGAAGAAACCGGCTGTGACGCACTCCACTAGGTGCATCACAGTCTCTAACGGACCAACACTGGCACGTTAGAAGAATGGGCTGCGTCAGCTCTAAGGCTCTCATTCAGGGGCGTCCCAGTGCTCTGACGGTCCTACCTAGGCGCGTCAGAGACTCGTGACCCCAACGGTCATAAACCACGATCGAAACACTGTGACGGTCTAGCAGCAAGGCGTCACAGTCCTATGGCGGTCTATCGTGGGACCGTCAGGCCCACGAACGCCAACACTCAAGACAAAGGTAGCGTAACGCACCTTCCCAGGCGCGTTACACGCTGTGACGGTCACTGGAACGACCGTCACACCGTCCCAAGAATGCTTCGGCGGGAAACGACCCAAAAACTTCACCACGCCCCCATACCTCCATGGGAGAGGGGGAAAATTAACAAGGGGGAAGCCCCCAAATAGCCCCTAGCATGCATCTACGGCCTTGGATCGGCCAAAAACGCAATGAAATGGCGGATCGACGTTGAACCCCAAAAACATGGATTTTTCCAAAAATCCCTAAACACGCCCGCTCGGCTCACCACGGCCTACAAAACTCGCGGGAAAGGAAGAGCACGAGCTGGGGGTTCATCTCCCTACCTCCACCGAAGAAACGACGCGCCGTAGATGCCGATCCACGAAGGAAACACCGTGAAACCCTCGCCGCTTCACGAACCCGCAGCCGAGCTTCCACGCGCCACCGGCCCTCGATCCTCGACCCGTTCCCCGTTCCTCGCCTCCCGCCATCGCCGCCTCGCCCTCCTCCACCACCGTCGGCCGCCCAGGGAGAGGGGGAGAGAAAGAGATGAGAGAGAGTGAGAAGGAGAGAATGAGAGGGGGAGAGAGAAAAGGGTTAATATATATAGAAAAATCTAAAAATTCTAGAAATTCAAAAAATTACGAAAAATTTCCTCCGCGATCCTCAGGAGGAACACAACGCAGTGGTACTATCCCGGAGTAGAAGAACGACACGGTTCACCCTGCACAGAGTTTCGAAGGCACATCAGGGAAAAATACGTGTAAAGCACAAAATACACTCCGAGACCCACTAAAATAAACCGAAAAATATCGAAAAAATCTGGGGCATTACGAAGCATGCTTAACTTCGGAGTTCTTTTCAAGAACTGAGCCGATACTTCAAAAGATGCGTCGGTGATATAGAGTACAATTTAGCTATATTTGAGAGTGTTACAATCTATCCCTCTTATATAGGCGACGTCCTCGTCGCTGGGCACATATAGCACGTAATCAAACCCCTAGGCAGGTAGGACTCTAGAGGTGGCCCCTACAGGCTCAAGAGGTGCCTCCCACTATGTAGCACTTTGTCCCATTGCGGGTTCAAGAGGTGGCTCCCATAGCGTAGCACTTTGCCCTGCATGGCACTTAGTTCCCACACTTCCGGCTGGGGTATGGCTCTGATACCATTCTGTCATGCCCCGTACTCTATACCATCGAGGTATTGTCTGCTTTGGCCTGTCGACCTCACGGTTTTGTCCCTTCTAACAGTGATCGGCTCCAGAATGGGGGACTTCCTGGGAGGTCACTGTGGACGCACTTTTCGTTCGTCTATTATGCTTGTTTATTCGGGAATGGTTGATTCATCTATTAAGTGCGTGGGCATGCCAGTCATCGAAGTGACAATTTGTTCAGGCTCCGAAGAGCCCATGGTGCGCTTGATCTGACTTCATCAAACGATTGTGTGATTCGTGTCGGGACCAAAACCCGCCGCGCCATAAAGGTCGTGGCGTCATTTACATCCCCCATACGAGGGAACACCCTTGATTAATCGCCGAGATTCAGGGCCTCATGGCCAAGAAATTAATTGCATGAAAGGTCTATTACGAGGTATTGAAATCCTCACACGAGGGCGAGAAGAAAACCATTCGCAGTCATGTCGGTCGTGTACTGACCATTTAATGTTCGGACGAATGTCCGGCTTGAGAAAAGCATGATCGTCATGGGAAAGCCGGAGCATATGTATGACGGGATATGGCAGATTTATTGTTCAGAAGAACAGAAAACGTTCGGCTAAATCTCGGTTAGAGCGGTCAGAAACCAATAAGTCTGTTGGCCCAGTGCAAGATCAAGCTGCGACCATACTGTGGTGGGCCCCCCGCGGTCGAAGTCTGGCTCACATGAGCGTCATTAATATTTTCGGTGCCAAGGGGCAACAAGGGAATATCCCTTGAATCAGCTGAAAAGCCCTGTGTCTAGGGAAGCGGACGTTCGAAACGTGTCGGTCATTCGGGAGACTGTTTAATATTCGGACGGGTGTCCGGCTTGAGAGTATCATAATCGTCGCAGGAGGACCTGGAACATATGTATGCTGTGATACGGCAAATACATTATTCCGAGACACTGAAAACATTCGGTTAAATCTCGATTAGTGTAGCAGGAAACTAGCGAATTTATTGGCCCGGTGCGAGATCGAGTCGGGACCATACCGGGGGCGCCTCCCGCGGTCCAAACGGGGCTTGCGTGGGCATCATTAATGTTCCTGGTGCCGGAGGGCAACGGGGAAGAGTCCCGGGACTAGATTCCAAAACCAAAACATGTTTGAAGGAAGCGAGCTATAGGCCGAGGGTGTGGGTCAGACAATGACCATAATCGGGACGGACCCGAGGTCCAAGCACAGCCCACAAAGGCCTTATTGATATTCCCGTATATAGGGTCCAGGGATGACATGAGCTATCTCGTTCTATTCAGATTTCTGTCGGTCACTTGCGACCACTTGATATTCGGACAAGGGTCCATATTGAAGGTGCGACGTGGATAGGAACGACCCCGTACAAATGTATGCCGAGTTTACGGCAATTTCAATGAAAGGGCAGGAACGAATCCCGATAGAGTGAATCCGATTTGACGAGCTATCGGCCCGAGCAATACTGGGTCACGACCACGTCGGGGTAGGAGCCATCGGCCATGTTGGTTGCTCATGGGTCTTTTCATATTCAGACACAGATCCATAATAGAAACGCGGCAAAAATCGAGGTGAACCCGTTCAAATGTTTGCCAAACGTGCGGCAATTTTAGTAGTGGCTCGGAAGGGATTCGGCCTGAGCAACGAGTCCGGTTTAATTGGAATGTCGGGCCAAGACTAGGTCGGGGCCTGGCCATGTCGGGATAATTCCCAAGACTCAGGCCCAACCTGGAAGGGCGGCATTGTTGTTCCTTCAGCATCGGGTCACAGGAGAGACGGGGCTGCAACATAGATTTTACCATTTTCTTTATCTGGGCTTTAAATTATGTGCATATATATTTTATTGCTTATTTCCCTTTTATGTATTTATTCTGGATGATTTCTCCATTTTGTTTATTATTATTACTATTATATTTTTCCTTTCCTTTTTTACTATTATTATTATTATTTTACATTTTTTATTTATTTCTCATATATATATATTCAGGTTTATTTATTTATCATAATTTTTATTAATTTATTATCATTATTATCATTATCATTATCATGACATATTTATATATGTTTATATATATTTATTTTGGAAGGAAAAGTGGGCCGTTGGGGGCAAAAAGGGGTGTACCGGCGAAGGCAGGGAGAGCGTGCCGAAGAGGGGCTAGGAGAGTGTGCCGGTGAAGGGGCAGGCTGGCGTGCCGCTGAAGGGCTGAAGTCTGCACATTGGCCGGTCGTTGCGACATAAAGTCCGTACATTCATCAGCCCAAAGTCTATACGTTGTCTATTCAACCAGCACACAAAGTCTATACGTTCTTCAACTCAAAGTCTGTACATCGGCTGCATTCATCAGCTTGAAGTCTATACATTGGCTACATTCATCCGCTCGAAGTCTATGCGTTGGCCAGCTCAAAGTCTGTACATTGGCCAGCTCAAAGTCGGTACATTGGCTGGGTTCATCAGCTCAAAGTCTACACATTGGCCAGCCCAAAGTCTGTACGTTGGCCAGCTCAAAGTCTATACATTGCAGCTCAAAGTCTATACATTATAGCTCAAAGTCTATACATTGGCCAGCCCAAAGTCTGTACGTTGGCCAGCTCAAAGTCTGTACATTGCAGTTCAAAGTCTGTACATTGTAGCTCAAAGTCCATACATTGACCAACTCAAAGTCTGTACATTGCAGCTCAAAGTCCATACATTGGCCAGCCTAAAGTCTGTACGTTGGCCAGCTCAAAGTCTATACACTGCAGTTCAAAGTCTGTACATTGGCTAGCCCAAAGTCTGTACGTTGGCCAGCTCAAAGTCTATACGTTGTCCAGCTCAAAGTCTGTACGTTGGCTAGCCTAAAGTCTGTACATTGGCCAGCCCAAAGTCTATACGTTGGCCAACTCAAAGTCTATACATTGTTCAGCTCAAAGTCTATACATTGTCCCTTGGCTGCAGTTCAAAGTCTGTACATTGGCCGGCCCAAAGTCTGTACGTTGGCCAACTCAAAGTCTATACATTGTTCATTGGCTGCAGTTCAAAGTCTATACATTGCAGCTCAAAGTCTATACATTGTCCCTTGGCTGCAGTTCAAAGTCTGCACATTGGCCAGCCCAAAGTCTGTACGTTGGCCAACTCAAAGTTTATACATTGTTCAGCTCAAAGTCTATACATTGTCCCTTGGCTGCAGTTCAAAGTCTGTACATTGGCCGGCCCAAAGTCTGTACGTTGGCCAACTCAAAGTCTATACGTTGTTCATTGGCTGAAGCTCAAAGTCTATACATTGTCCCTTGGCTGCAGTTCAAAGTCTGTACATTGGCCAACCCAAAGTCTGTACGTTGGCCAACTCAAAGTCTATACATTGTTCCTTAAAGTCTGTACATTGGGTTCCACTTCGGAGAGTGAGAAGAGTGTGCCGTTGAAGGGCCGAGAAGGTGTGTCGTTGAAGGGTTGATAGGGTGTGCCGCTGGAAGGCTGATAGGGCGTACCGGCGAGGGGAAGAATGAGACGGTGGAGGAGTGTGCCGGTGAGGAGCTAAGAAGGTATGCCGTTGAAGGGCTGATAGGGTGTGCCGCTGGAGGGCTGATAGGGTGTGCTGCTGGAGGGCTGATAGGGTGTACCGGCGAAGGCTGGAACGGACGTGCCGATGAAGGTCCACTCCTCTGTTACTTATTTTTAAGGCTTTTCTTTTCTTCTTTTCTTTGAGTTTTGCGTAGTTTTATACAAATCTTTCCTCCTTCTTCTTGCAATCTGTTGTTGTTCTATTCGTTTGATGGTTTTGTTGTCTTTTGATATGTATTTCTTATTCCATTCGTTTGTTGCATCCGTTTGCCCATTTTTTATGTGTTGTTATTTTCTAACAAAAATTCGGCAGCATCTCCCCTTGACTCGAGCGTAAGGGAGATAAGGGAACGCGCCCACATGGAGTGGCGGAACTCGACAACTGGAGGTGGGCGCCCGAGGGCGGTAACACCTTGATAAAACCTCAGAAAACACGGGGAAAACAACGAGCCGAAGACCTCTAAGACTGGACAGGGTGGGCTGGGGGTTAGTCAAGGCGTACCGGCCAAGGACAAGCACAGGGTGATTGAGGGGTGTACCGGGCTAGGGGGAGGCCAGGTGTGCCGCTGGGGCACCAAGGGGAGGTGTACCGCGGGGGGGGGCTACTATGGGTGTGCCGGCCAAGGTACCGGAAGGGTGTGCCGCTGGGGGAAAGTGCAGGTGCACCGGACAGGACTCCAAAAGAGGGTTGGTCTGCTAGCGGGGAGGGGTGTTAGATCGATGAAACCCACATGGACTTCCGGCAAAAGGGAAAAAGGTGCAAAGGGGCAGGCACATGTGAGGGTACTGGTACTGGGCTTCACAGGAGAAGGTTCATGACCTCAAACCATTCAAGATGGTGCCACATCTGGGGGAAACTGTCGGCGTGAGGGATGAACGCAAACACCGGAAAGCGAAGGGAAAAACGATCAAACGCACTGTGGCCCAAAACAATGAGACAAAGAGAAAACCCACTGAGGGGGGAGATCTTCATTCATGGGAAATAAAGGGCTGTAGCCACCCGTATACATCACAAAACATGCCCGAGCTAAGGCTATAGGCAAGAAAGAAAACCTAAGAATAAAGGAATAGAGAGGGGGAAAACAGAGAAACAAAAGAGGAGGAGGTGTTTGGGATCGAAGCAGGGACGATCATCCACTGCTCTTTCCCCACCTTCCCCTACTACATCAAGCCCTCTCTCTCTCTTACTCTCTTCTCGTTGCCTGGTGGCTGTTGGAAGACTCCAAGCCAGAGCCCTCTCCCTTTTCTTCTCTCTTATTCTTCTTCTCGTATGCAACCCCCTCTATTCGTCTCTGCCTCTGGGTCTCTTCTCATGTCTCCTCCTTCTTCGTCCCCCCGCTTTCTCTGCCGGAATGGGAGGGGATTTATACTCCCAGCAGCGGGAGCCCTCGAGCACGGCCGTCGAAGGCGGGAAGTGGCTGGTGATGATGGGGTTTGAATTCCCCCATCCTGGCTGTCAGGGGAATAGCCTGTGTGGCCCAATCTCTGGTCGACACCTCGGACAGCTCACTACGCGCCAAGGATACGTAGGGCATGGGCGTCACGTCGTTTGGCCGTTGAAAAGCCTTCACGCTGTGCCGCCGGCGGGCTGAAGAAGTGTGTCGCTGTAAGACACTGTAAGTGTGCCGCTAAAGAGGGCAAAAGGCGTGTCGCAGAAGGTTGCCCAAGCGTGCCGTTGAAGGGGGCAACCAGCATACCGTTGAAGGCCCAAAGAAGTGTGCCGCTGAAGGCAGAGGGGGTGTACCGCTGAACCCCAAAATGGGCGTGCCGCTGAAGGCCCCTTTGGGGTGTGCCGTTGAAGGCACCTGGGGTGTGCCGCTGAAGGCACCCTGGGGTGTGCCGCTGGGGCTCCCTGGGGTGTGCCGCTGGGGCTCCCAGGGGGTGTGCCGCTGGAGGCACCCCCTGGGGGTGTACCGCTGAAGGCACCCTGTGGTGTGCCGCTGGGGCTCCCAGGGGGTGTGCCGCTGGAGGTCCCCCTGGGGTGTGCCGCTGGGGCTGACTTGAGCCCGTCTTGAGCACGAGTGTGCCGGTTTGATTTTCTTCGAGGCCCATGGATCATGGGACTTTTGGTGGTTGACTTCTCTTCACTGTCGTGATTCCAGAGACGATTTCACGGCAGTGTGCATAATTTGGGGAGTCTGGGTGACTAGTCTCCCCGGGGCTCCTTCACCGGGTGCCGTTATTAATGTTGGGCCGAGCAGGATGTCTGGGAGTGCAATTTTTGGCGTCCACAAATGCCCCCCACCCACGGGTAGCGCAGGTGAAGGATGAGCCGGGCGGTGCCCACGGGTGCACTGGTCTCTTTTTCTCTTCGTCGGTGCCGCCGGGGTGTCGGGAGACGACGTGACTTGTTTGTCTCTTCTTTTCTTCGTCAGTGCCGATGGGGTGTCGGGCGTTGACATGGTTTGTTGGATTCTTTATCTGTTCGTCAGTGCCAACGGGGTGTCGGGAGCTGACCTGGTTTGTTTGTCCCTTTGTCTCTTCGTTAGTGCCGACAGGGTGTCGGGAGCTGACCTGGTTTGTTGGTCTCTTTATCTCTCCATCAGTGCCGACAGGGTGTCGTGAGATGACCTGGTTTGTTGGTCTCTTGGTCTCTTCGTCAGTGCCGACAGGGTGTCGGGAGCTGACCTAGTTTGTTGATCTCTTTGTCTCTTCGTCAGTGCCGATAGGGTGTCGGGAACTGACCTGGTTTGTTGTCTCTTGGTGTCTTCGTCTGTGCCGACAGTGTGTTGGGAACTGACCTGGTTTGTTGTCTCTTGGTCTCTTCGTCTGTGCCGACAGGGTGTCAGGAGCTGACCTGGTTTGTTGGTCTCTTTGTCTCCTCGTCATTGCCGACAGGGTGCCGGGAGCTGACATGGTTTGTTGGTCTCTTTGTCTCTTCGTCAGTGCCGACGGGGTGTCGGGAGCTGACCTGGTTTGTTGATCTCTTTGTCTCTTCGCCAGTGTCGACAGGGTGTAGGGAGTTGACCTGGTTTGCTGGTCTTTGTCTCTTCGCCAGTGCCGACAGGGTGTCGGGAGCTGACCTGGTTTGTTGATCTCTTTGTCTCTTCGCCAGTGCCGACAGGGTGTCAGGAGCTGACCTGGTTTGTTGGTCTCTTTGTCTCTTCGTCAGTGCCGACAAGGTGTCGGGTGCTGACCTGGTTTGTTGGTCTCTTTGTCTCTTCGTCAGTGCCGACAGGGTGCCGGGGGCTGACGTAGTTTATTTGTCTCTTTGTCTCTTTTCTTTTCTCCTTTTTTTTTGAACCACATTACCGGTACAAGCGCCCTTTCGGGTTTTCACCGGCACCGGCCCCCTCTTGCTTTTGCCCACGCGCCCTCTCGGGTTTTCACGCACCGGGGTACCCGATTTTGCCTGCAGCGCCCCTTCGGGTTTTCACCACAGCTGGGTTGTTGCCATTTTTGCCCTTGTCCCCTTGCAGAGGCAAGTCTGGCGGGGCACCTCTATTTTTAACCCCACTTTCTTTTCTTTTCTTTTTTTTGACGAGAGAGTGACACACAAGCGTCGGCTAGGGCACGAAGCCTTGCGCCGGAAGGTAAGGCTCATTCGTTGGCAAGAAGAAAATGCTAGCGCAATGGGAGAATTCGTGCCGATTCGGACGTAGGGTCCGTAATGGCAATATTGTATGGAGTTGGTGGCTAGGGCACGGAGCCTTGCGCCGGAAAGGGGTTTATTCACTGGCAAGGGACGAATGCCAGCGCAAGGATAGAGGTTCTGCTGATCCGGGCGTAAGGCCCGTGATGGCGATTTTGCATGAGAGAAGGTGGCTAGGGCGCGAAGCCTTGCGCCGAAAGATAAGGTTCATTCGTTGGCAAGAAGATAATGCCAACACAACGGGGGGGTTTTTTTTGTCGATTTGGACGTAAGGTCTGTAATGGCAATATTGTGTGAGAGCGGGTGGCTAGGGCACGAAGCCTTGCGCCGAAAAAGGACTTATTTGTTGGCAAGGAACTGACGCCAACGCAGGGGTGGAGCCGTCTTTGCCCGTGCGGATGTCTGTCGATACGTAGGGGCGTGCATATGGAGGACATATGTATATACATATATATATATATTATTATTATTATCATTTTCCCTTCTTTCTCTTTCTTTCTCTCTCTTTTTCTTTTCCTCTTCCTCTCCATTTTTATTTTCTTCTCTCACTTTTATTTTCTTTTTTTTTGTCGAAATCCCCTCCTTCCCTTCCTTTTTTATTATCTTCCTCTTTTACCGTCTTTCCACTTTTTTCCTTTCCCCTTTTTTTCTCTTCTTTTTTTTTGCCGTATAAGGGGGGCGGGGGGCGGGCGGGGCGCTGTTGACACCTGAAATATAATCAAGAACAAAGATGGGACCGAAGAGAAGATCAAAGCAGAACCAGCAATGAAAACCCTTATAGTCTCTGCAGAGTCAGAACTAAAGAAGAGCCGTCACTAAAGCTATCTACCCAGCTGAAGCCCTTCTCAGGCCTGGCTGATGTCCGGTTTTGTCATCGTCCAAACGGCAATACTGATGAAACTCCGGTCTGTTGACTGATGAGAAACCTCTAGATTACTCAGATGATGATGCATATAAGGGGCCTTCGTTAGTTCCGATATGATCAAAGGAATTCAACGAAGCTAAGGACAATAGGAGCTTCACAGGGGAAAAAGCCTTAAATGGGCCTATTGAATGGGCTTCAATGAGACCCCTTGCGCCGAGAGCTTTGGAGAGATTAGCACGCCGGGAACTTGCCCACTGTTGCAAGCGCGCCGAGAACTCTTCCACCAAAGCAAGTGCGCCGAGTGCCATCTGCAAAAGGAAGGGCTTATATAAACCCTTTCTTCACCTACAAGAAAGAAGAGGAGGACGGGAGGAGAGGAGATAGGAAGATAGAAAAACCCGAAGAACGAAGAAGAAAAGAAAAGAGAGAAGAGAGAAAGCAGAGAGGAGAGCTCGAGACTGATCGAAGGTGGGCAACGGGGAGGGAGAGGAGTCAATGCTCCGCCCTCCCCCTCCTTTTCTTTTTTGTAGTTCATCTCATTTCGATTGTTCTTCTTTCTGCCTTCTCTGATGTGTTCTATAATACTGTAAGCGGTTTCACGCTGATGGAAAGATGCAACTCCCTCTATTCATTTTCTCTTTATGTATCTTGTTCGATGTAGGGAGTATCCAACATTGAGTGAATAAATATGACGGGCCGCAGTTGCCGCCTGCTGTTGTTTTTCTCCGAAGCTCTGCTGCCATCCCCTTATGTCTTCTCTTAGATTCCGTAGCATGTCATCCCCTCCCCAGTCTGATCATCGGTCTGCTGCTTCGCTTGGTTTTCAAATGCTTTCCGTGCTTACTCCAGAGCCAGGGACAGACCATCCCTTGGCCTCCGGGATAAGGCAAAGCTATACAATGACCGAGGTTTATGATACTCCGGAGTTCTAGATGCTTATATTCTGTCTATTAGCATTGTCGAAATCACCTCTGGGTCCAGAGACAGCCATCTCTTGGCTCCTAGGGTGATGAACGACCACATCAAATCTGTCCCCAGGCTCTGCATAATATTGGTGACAGGGGTTCTCTAGACCTTGGTCTTCCCTAATTCCTCCTCGATCCTGATGTTTCTATAAAGCCCAAACCTAATCCAGTTCAAATTTGATGCCCTGATCCATTTTAATCCCACAGAATCCACCTACCTTATCCCGAATCGTCAAGAAACCCAAAACAGGGTGCCGTAAAACTCTGAAACTCATCCCGGCGCCCTCACCCATCTCGGCCCCATGCACAGTAAAAGAGGTGAATAGTTCTCGGTGCAAGGCTTCTGGCGCCGAGAACCCCACCCCTGACCTTCTTGCCTTCGCGCCAGGAACCCCTGGCCTTCTTGCCTTCGCGCCGGGAACCTCTCCATATTGGCCGCACCGGGAACCCCCCTGGCTACTTTGCCATCGCGCCGGGAAGCCCATCCCCTGGCCTTCTCCCATGCGCGCCGGGAACCCCCCTTGGCTTCTTTGCCATCGCGCCGAGAAGTCCATCCCCTGGCCTTCTCCCCTGCGCGCCGAGAACCTACCCCTGGCCACTCCACCTTGGCGCCAGGAACCCTATTTCTTGGGCGCGCCGGGAACCCCCTGGCCACTCGACCTTCATGCCGAGAGCTTCCTTTGTGCCAGCTTCCCGGCCCCTAGAATAGCGCCGCATGAAGAACCCTTCCCGGCGTGGTAGTTCTTGCGCCGGGAACCTATATGCACACCTAAGCTGCCCCGAGAGCCTCCTCTGCCATCCAATTGAACCCCTGGCACCTTGATCAAACCAAGCCAGGGATGCCCATGATTCACCAGACCCGGCCCGGGGATAAATTTAAAGGAAGTCGGGCTCCCTTATGTTCCACTGTCCCGCATCAGATTTATGAGTAACCCCTTTAGCTCGGGAGGGCTCTGCCACTGCATGAGTTCCGCCGGCTTCCCTAGGGGAAAATCAAACATTTCCCCATGGCAAATATATATAGGTCGGGAGGTCTGGCCTCTCTCCTCTCGGCTTTCATCCCGGCACTCCGTGGATGATAGCCTATTTCCCCCTTTGGGCATAATCCAGATTATGGGGAGGTGCTGCCGAAATATCGATTAACGCTTTAACCCCGACAAGCCCCGGGAAGTGTATATCGTACATCTCCCGTCTGGCTCGATCCTTCGGGGAATACAAACGCTGTAAGGCCCTTGGCCGGATGAGAAACATGGAAGGGGATATGTCCCCGATGATTGTCCAGGCTCCGCCCCGCCGCTGCGTGGACGGTGTCCTATTTCTATCCGGCACGACCCATATAAGAGGAGGTCATGCTGATTTAATAAGTCTATCATTTACCTAATTACATTCTTAGAATGACAAGAGCTTCAATATCACACACTGTTATTTTCTTTTTATTACCGCCCCGAGTGGCCTCCTATTTTGGCGTTTAATCAAGGGTTGTCCTTCTTAGGAAGGGCGTAATTAACGTCATAGCCTTTATGGTATGGCGGACTTTTGGTCCCGACTCGGACTTCATAATCGACTGATTGAGTCAGATCGAGTGCATAATAAAATTGTCACCCCGGTGACTGGCACGCCAATAATAAAATAAATAATAAATGATTAAAATAAAATAATAAAACCATCCCCACAAGTCTGGCACGCCCGGTGGGACCGAGTCTCCCTTCATCTCTACGCCAAAATAGGAGGCCCGATGGGCCCCCCCTCAAATTTCTGATTCTGTGTGCTTTCTCCATTTTCAGGAAGCTAGGATGACGGCTGGAATCATGTCCGTGTGCTTTGGCCGGCAAGCGGTGGAGGCACATGTTCGAGAAGGCTACCTGGCGGTACCTCTTTCATTCAGATCGATGCCGCCTGCTGTCGGAATGCCCAATTGCCTGGGCCTCATTTTCACTGATATGCTCGAGATTGACAACCAGGTGCCAAAAGCTGTTGTCGAGACGTCGCCGCAAGCTACCGGTCCCAAGAAGAACCCGGTGATGAAGGATACTCTTGGGGTCGTGTCCTGCTTTGTCCATCACGAGGCAAGGTGGAGCGCACCTTCTGTTGCTACCGGAAAAGGAAGAAGATCCGACCGGAGAACCCGATCTATTGCTGCGGGTCGTCGGATGTCCAACTCAGGAAAGACGATGCTGATTGGAGATATCCGGTCAAACCTCAATGGTTGCCCAAGGGAGGTCAAGCCAGATGTGATCGTCCCAATAGGTTCCGAGTACTGACTGCTGGGAGGGCCGGCATGGAACATAGAGATAGAAGGCCACTGGCACCAAAGCTGCCCAGATTCAGGCAGATCTGGCGGCCAAAGAAAATCCAGAGCTGGGCCCCAGCTCAAGATGAAGAGAAAATTTCTGATGCTGCTGTTGCCCACTTTAGAGCAGGGAGCAGAAGAGGAGATAGAAAAGACGAAAGAGATGTTGTTGCTGTTCACCCCAGGACTCGGGGTAGGAGAGATGAGAAAGAGAATGAAGGAAGAAATATGACTGCTACTCGGCCCAGGATGAGGGGCAGAAGATATGAGAAAAAAGAAGACCGCATGGTCACCCACCCCATGACAGAGGGCAGAAGATGGGAAAGGAAGGATTATGCTGTTGCTGCCGACCGCTACCCGGATGGGAGCAGAAGGTTCAGGGAGGAAGAGAAAATGAGAATAGGTGAACCAGTCACTGCTGTCATTCCAAGAAGACCGAGAGCCTATGCCAGACAGGACGATATATTCAAGTACTCCAAAGCCGAGCATCTGACTGCTCAGGTGGCAAGACTGGCTTATCATCAGAAGGGCCAGGAAAGACTGATGCCCCGACCAGAGCTACAAAGACACTGCCAAGAGGAGATGAAACAAGTGGTTCAAGACTACTTTCACTACCTGGGGAATTCTTCCCTCGGGCAGCGAAGATTATCCTGTGCTTTAGGCACCATAGATGAAGAAGAAGAAGCCTTTCAAGAGGCAATGATCGGAGTCTCCTCCTCCGATTCCAATGATTATGAAGAAGGCCACAGAACCGGGTATGAGAGAGAAGACCTGCACGGGCAAGAAGCTGAAGAAAGAATATCGGTCTTTGACCGGCTCAAATATCCCAACCAGGTAAAAAGGAAAGTCTACAGGCAGAGGGAAAAGATGCAGATCTTTGCCTGCAATATGGCCGGGCTTGTCAAAGGGCAGGATATGTTACCGACACAGCCAGATGAACTGCTCAGACTGGCAACCAGACCAGGCCCCGTCACAAGGAGAAGTCAGGCGGCCAAAGAAAAAATAAAGACTGATGATGAAGTCCGCAAGATCACCACTATGACAGTTAATGTGGTGACAGCAGGAGATGAAGATAATCCCTTCATCGATGATGTTGAAGGGACTTCAGAAGAGATACAGATCCCGTCAACCATGGATCCCATGATCCAGATGATGTTTAGAAGATATCAACAAGAGATCAATGCTCTCAGAAGACAGCTAAATGAGAGGCATGAAGCTACACCGGTCTCCAAGCAAGTCGAGCCCGTGGGGCAGACCTCCAGCTCAACAGAAATGGCTATCCCACTTAATCATCTCCCGACCGATAAGGGTAAAGCAACGAGCCAACCTGTTCTACAGCAAACAGCAGCTCAGCCCTCTGTGTCTCAGACACAGCCCACTGTGCCCACCTTGCGCGCAACGGTGATGACAACTCCTTACAGTCAGCAACAAGCTCACTTCTTCCCGGAAAACATAGATCCAGCCATAGCCCACAAGCTGATGATTGAAAAGATTGTGGAAATGAAGCTATCTGAGAAGATTGGTGGTGATGTTGGTACCTACGATGTGTACAAGGTACCGTATCCTCCCCAGTATGCTGCTAAGAGACTACCGCCAGGCGTCAGTAAGCCGCCAAAGTTTGAAAAATTTAATGGCCAGGGCTCTCCCAGGGAGCACATAGCTTACTATACCACCATTATGGGTGACTTGGCAGCTGATGAAGCTTATCTGCTTAAATTCTTTGGCTCATCCCTCACCGGGATAGCTTTTGAATGGTATTCAAGCCTACCGGCTGGGTCAGTGGCCGATTGGCCTGATATGCGAAGAAAGTTCCGCGACAGATTTCACGTCACAGAAAGAGAAATTACAATAGCAGAACTATATGCAACCGGGCAAAAGTAAGATGAAATAGCACTGGACTACATCAAAAGGTGGAGGAACTTAGCTATGAGATGCAGAAGACCTCCTCATCAAGAAGATGCAATGCAAATATGTAAGCAGAGCCTCAGGAGAGAGGTACTGGAAAAGATGATTGGTGAAGATGTCAGAACATTCGACCGGTTGAACAATATAGTGGCGGAGGTCGAGACGTTCCTGTCCAAGCGTCCGACGGCCAATGCTCCAACTGTGCCGAAAGGGAAATCTAATGATCGACGACCATCGCACTCTGAGGCTAACACCATCGATTTCAGAACCTTCGAGCAACAGAAAGGGAAGAAGGGGGCAGATGAAGCTCCCCCGCCAGCAGACACAGCGGAAAGAAAAGATAAGGTCTCTCTGAGAAACAAAATGAGAAAGCCATACTCTTTCCCGAAAGATAAGACAGCCGCACTATTCAACTGGGCATACAAGTTCAACAAGGTAACATTGCCTGAGCCAAAGAGACCCGATGACGCGGCAAAGAAAGGTGATCCATTGTTCTGTCCATATCACCGTGCGCTGGGGCACGCAATTGAAGATTGCTACGTCTTCAAAGATATTATGGAGGGCATGGTCAAAAAGGCCGAGCTACAGCTGGGAGATTACCAGGTAGAGCCACCTCGTCCACATGAGCCTCCGGCCTTAAAAATGGCCGCCAATATGATTTCAATTTACCAACAGCTGCCTAAGGAAGCCGTCGAGGAATGCACCAGGCATACTTATGAAGCTTGCTTCCTCAACCCACTGGAGGATCAAGAAGGGTGGCAGATAAAGCCAATAAAGAATAGAAAGAAAACTCCCGCAGCCAGTATCAGTGGAGCAGTTATCCGCGGTGTCACACCAAGGCCCGAACCACCTCCAGTAAAGCCAGTATGGCACACGGCTGGAACAGGGTCAGTCATCCGGATCCCCACTCATAACCGGAGAAGACAAGTCCCCCTACCTGCACATAAGGAAGTAAGTCCTGCAGCCAGGCGTTTACAGCAGTATATTAATGGGCTCGATGAATATGAACAAAAAAAGCCCGGGCACCTGCTAGTGAAAGACTGTATACTCTGGGAACAGCTCGAAGAATTGAAAGTTAAAGAGCAACCGGGGGCAGAACAGGGAAAAGACGAGGCTGAGCCTTTCTGGGGGCAAGAACCAAAGAAGCCAAATTCCCAGAAAAAGAAGAGATGGTCTAAAGGCAAAAAGGAAAAGGGAGTCGTGACAGTACAATGCAACACCCTGTCGGCACTCTGTACCTCGCCCGGGGAGAATGATGAGGATGAAACATCAAATGCCCCGCTAGAAGCCAACCATGCCGAGGTCTCAACCTCAGCACATGCAACACGCTCCGGAAGAAGGTGGGGGCACCCACCACCAGCCAATCATAACATCATGTTCAGAGGGGAACAACCCTACCAGATTCCTGAACCAGAGGTGCGGGGTGTTCAGATTTCCTCCCCCTGTTAGCTTATACCAAGAAGAGAAGAAGGGAGGTAAAACTCCAACATTTCTGGAATTTCTGTCGAGTCTGGAAAATGGGCAGTCGATACAGGCTGGGCCAGATAAAGGCAAGAGACCTCAGCAATCGGCATCTGTAGCCTACAAGCAGAATGAGAAAGAAGAGGATAACTCTCCGACGGCACCAGGGGCCGTTGCTATAGAAGAAGCACCCCAAGAAATCAGTCCAGAGGATGAAACCAGCACTGGGCAGCAGAGGCCACGGGCACCACATGAACCTCCAAAACCCCGATGGGCGGAAGAAATGAGACTGTCTAATGTCCGGGTGGGCAGTCGGATCATGAAAATGCTAAAGAAACTCCCTACCAGATTCTCCATATGGGAGATTCTCTCTCTGAGTGAAGAAGCTCGCCAAGCGATTGTTGATGCCCTACAGTCACCGGCACAGTATGAGGCACTCTTGATAGAAGTGAATTCTAGGCCGTCAGTCACATTCACAGAGGACGACATGCTGATTCCGAATTCCGGCCATAACAGACCGTTGTATATGAGGGGCTCCCTGAACTGTCAGCCACTGAGCAGGATACTGATAGATCCCGGGGCTGCCGTGAACATTCTCCCATACCACATCTACCAAAAATATTACTTTGATCTGCAGCTTACCAAGGTCAGAGACATGAAAATTGCGGGATTCAACCAGAAATGTGAGATGCCCCTTGGGGTGGCTGATTTTAACCTCACATTGGGGGATCTCACTACCGTGGTACGATTCTATGTAATCGACTCCAACACCACATATAAGGCCCTGCTGGGGAGACCGTGGCTGCATGAATATCAGATAGTGCCGTCTACGCTACATCAATGCATTAAATACTGCCACAAAGGAAAAGAAGAAAGGGTGTTTGCAGATCTGCATCCCTTCGAAGTATTCGAGTGCCATATGCTCGATGCATCCTACTACACGGAGGTGTCACAAAAGGGTGAAGAGAAAGAGGCGGGGGTCAACCAGAAGAAGCCGGTGACGAAGGCAAGAAATTGGTCTCCACCACCACCAAGGGACTATATTAAGAAACATGAAGTATCTCACATTTCTTATGTTGGTGACTTTGCTCGGATCACCCCTCCTAGCATCCACCCAGATGATACTGACGAAGAAATGAAAGAAAAGTACATACAAGTGGGGGTTCCGCAGGGTTTAGTCAAGCCCATTGCCAGCATAGAATACCAGACGGTGCTACCATTAAAGACTATGGAAGTCCCTCGCTTCTGTGAACCTCCTATCATATTCTACACCGGGGAGCCAGTCGAAGACGATGATCAAGACTGCATGGTCCCTGAAGAATCTGCAAACCGGATGGTGCCGATCACAGGCTTGGACTATACTACCCAACGGGTTTCGCAGATGTTCTCTAAGATGCAGATGCCATCATTACAACTTGTTGCCCAAAAGAAGGCGTTCCAGGAGCTATGGGATCCGCCCCGGGATAATAAAGAACTGAGGAAGATCACTCAGCACCCGGGATTGGGTTATACCCTTCAAGAATTCTATGAAGCCGAGGTGGACGTCATCTCTGTCTCCTACCAGCATGAAGACCCTCCCGAGGTGGGATATGACAAGTACCCCTCGGAAGATGAAGAAATCATTTATCAATCCGTAATGAATAATGAAGCCCCAGACAGTCAGCCGGAGACGGGGACATCTGATGAAACAAAGAAAGATTGGTGCTGGGAAGACCTACCTTGCAAAGAGGATCTGTTCCATGCTGAAGCAAAGTTTGATACGGGAACCCCGGATGAAGACCAAATAGCCAAAGAGCTGAGGGAATGCCTGGAGTTTGAGCGCATTCTAGAAGAAGTCTGGGCCCTACAGAATGATGATCCCGGGAGAGCCTGCCTCAGAAGAGCCTCTAAGGGCGGAAGACTCCATTTTTGAGTTTCCTGCTGATCCAGTCACGTCCTCGGGGCAGACTGAACAGAATACAACAATATTGGCCGTATATGATGAGCCAGCACCCGCTGATGACCAGTATGATGAAACAGAGAATCATGAAACTGAAGAAGATTATATCCCGGGAGGCTTCATTGACTTGCAAGAAGCCCCGCCCGAGGTCGAAGATGGAGGTCAGGCCACCGTCGATGAGCATGTGGAAATAAATCTGGGGACCGCAGATGAGCCAAGGTCGACATTCCTCAGTGCACTGCTGGAGTCAGCTGCCAGGGAACAGTATATACAGTTCTTGAAGGAATTCCGAGACTGCTTTGCATGGACATATGATGAAATGCCGGGCCTGAGTTCTGATGTGGCACAGCATCGGTTGGCAATAAACCCAGAGGCTAACCCTGTAAAGCAGTCGCCCAGGAGAATGCGCCCTGAATTGTTAAATCAAATTAATAAAGAGGTCGACAAGCTGATTGATGTAGGCTTTGTTGAAGAAAATCAGTATACTACATGGCTAGCCAACATAGTGCCTGTAAAGAAGAAAAATGGGCAGATCAGAATATGTGTTGATTTCCGGGACCTTAATAAGGCCTGCCCGAAAGATGATTTCCCAGTGCCAATCACTGAAGTGATGATCGATGCGACTACTGGTCATGAAGCCCTGTCATTCATGGATGGGTCATCCGGATATAACCAGATCTGGATTGCTGAAGAAGACAGAGTGCACACTGCGTTCCGCACTCCGAAGGGGATATTCCACTACAAAAGGATGCCGTTTGGCCTCAAGAATGCCGGCGCTACCTACCAAAGAGCTATGACCAAGATCTTTGATGATTTGCTCTTCAAGAAAGTAGAGTGCTACATTGATGATTTGGTAGTAAAAACTAGCAGAAGAGAAGACCATCTGCAAGACCTGAGGATAGTATTCCAGAGGCTGCGCAAATATGAACTCAAGATGAATCCTATGAAATGTGCCTTCGGCGTGTCCAGTGGAAAATTCCTCGGGTTTATTGTCCGGCACAGGGGCATTGAAATCGACCCATCCAAGATTAAGGCTATCCAGGAGCTCCCTCCACCAAGGAGTCTGCCTGAGCTAAGATCTCTGCAAGGGCGGTTGGCCTATATCCGACGATTTATATCGAATCTGTCGGGAAGATGCCACCCCTTTCACAAGCTCATGATGAAAGATGTACCGTTCCTCTGGGACGATGGATGTCAGGAAGCCTTTGAGAAGCTGAAAGAATATCTCAAGACCCCTCCAGTGCTGGGGGCACCAATTAAGGGCAGGCCCTTGATACTGTATATCGTGGCCACACACTGTTCCCTGGGGGCAATGCTGGCACAGATAAATGAAGAAGGCAAAGAACAAGCCTTGTACTACTTGAGTAGGAGGCTGATTAGAACTGAAGAAGGCTACAGTTACATAGAAAAGACATGCTTGGCACTAGTCTTTGCTGTCAAAAAGCTCTGACACTATATGTTGTCACATGAAATCAGGTTGATATCTGCAGCAGATCCGCTCAAATACATATTGACTCAGCCAGTACTGAAAGGGCCGGTTGGGCAAATGGGCAGTGATCCTGATGGAATTTGATATTACCTATACACCCCAGAGGGCGATAAAAGGACAGGCTGTGGCTGATTTCTTCGCAGAGCATCCTGTGCCGGAAAATGACATGCTAGGGACTGAGTTGCCCGATGATGAGACACTCGAAGCTTGCCAGGCTCGGCCAGTTATGTGGCAACTATTCTTTGATGGAGCATCTAGAATAGAGACAGACTCCGATGGAAAGACCAGAATACGGGCCGGGGCCGGTATTGTGCTGAAGTCACCAGAAGGGGAGGTCGTGCATACTTCCTGTTCTATAAACAAGCCCTGCACCAATAATGAAGCTGAGTACGAAGCTCTGATAATCGGTCTGCATATCAGCCTCAACATGGGTATCCAAATGCTTCAGGTATTCAGGGATTCGATGTTGATCATAAAACAAATCCAAGGGGAGTTCGAAGTGCGGAAGCCAGAATTGAATCCCTACCACCAGAAAGCTGTGCGCCTTATCGCGAAATTCTATCATATTGAGCTCAAGCATGTGGGCCGGGGGCATAATGCCCAAGCTGACGCACTGGCAAAGCTGGCCAGCTCACTAGCAGTCCCACCAAATGAGACACTGAACATTGTTGTTATGAACCGGTGGCAGGTCCCCAGTATGCTAGAAGGGTGCCCCGAAGAAGACGAAGTTGCTACTATCAGTACGGTACAGGCGTCTGATTGGAGACAGCACCTGCTGCAGTGGTTTCTACACCAACAGCTGCCGCAGAAAAGAGAAGAAAAGATAAAACTCTGAGAATCAAAGATTCTTATGAATTCAGAAATGGAACTTTGTTCCGAATAATGGCAGATGCACGCAAGAAGATTCTACTCCGCTGCCTGTCCACTGAGGAAGCTTGGCAAGCAATGAAAGAAGTACATGCCGGAACTGCGGGTGCCCACCAGGCTGGCCCAAGATGAAGATAGAAATCAAGAAGCTGGGCTACTATTGGCCCACCATGTTTGAAGACTGCTGCAAATTCGTAAAGTCATGCCAAAAATGTCAAGAGCATGCTACTGTGCCTAGAAGGCCTCCTACGACTCTGCACCCTACAGTTCCCAGCTGGCCATTTGCACAATGGGGAACTGATGTAGTCGGGCCACTGCCGACTTCCTCGGCTGGACATAAGTACATACTGGCCATAACAGATTACTTCTCCCGATGGGCGGAGGCTGTGGCACTAAGAGAAGTGACTGGTGAGCTGGTCGCTAGATTCATCAAGCAGAATATTATCTTCCGGTTCGGAATCCCCAGCCGAATAATATCTGATAACGGAAGCCATTTCAGAAATCAGAAGGTCTATCGGCTTGCTGAGAAATATAAAATCGAGTGGAGGACTTCCACCCCTTACAATCCACAGGCAAACGGGTTAGCGGAAGCTTTTAACAAGACTCTCTGCACCCTGCTGGCCAAGGTCGTCAGTTCCAATAAAAAGGACTGGGAAGAAAAAATGTATGAAGCTCTGTGGGCGTACCGCACCGTCTTCAAGACACCTACAGGGTGCTCACCATACTCACTCGTATACGGCTCAGAGGCAGTGGTTCCGCTAGAGCTGGAAGTCCCGTCACTCAGAGTGGCAGTCCAATATGACCTGGCCCGTGGCGAACAGACCAATGCAGAAAGAAGATTAGAAGAATTGGCTGAATTGGAAGGGAAGCGCCTCCAAGCTCAGAAGAATATCCAAATGTATCAGGCCCGCATGGCTAATGCATTTAACAAACTCGTAAGAGGACGAGAATTCAAGAAAGGTGACCTCGTCATGGTCAAGAAAAGAGAAGTCATGGCGTCCAACCCAAAAGGGAAGCTGAATGCTAATTGGGAAGGTCCTTATGTGATACAGAGGGTCTATGAAGGAGGAGCCTACGTGGTTGTCAACCATCGAGGGGAAATTCAATTCTCACCACTCAACGGAAGACATCTAAAGCTGTATCATGCAGCACAACCGGCATTCCCCGAGTGATCAGGCAAAGCTACCCTTTTCTTGGTCTAGCGGCACTCCGCCCTAGCCAAGCTACCCTTTTTTTCGGTCTAATGGCACTACGCCCTAGCCAAGCTACCCCTTTCTTGGTTTAGCGGCACTCCGCCCTAGCCGAGCTACCATTTTCTTCGTCTAGCGGCACTCCGCCCTAGCTGAGCTACCCCTTTCTTGGTCTAGCGGCACTCCGCCCTAGCCAAACTACCCCTTTCTTCGTCTAGCGGCACTCCGCCCTAGCCGAGCTACCCTTTTCTTGGTCTAGCGGCACTCTGCCCTAGCCAAGCTACCCTTTTCTCGGTCTAATGGCACTACGCCCTAGCCGAGCTACCCCTTTCTTGGTTTAGCGGCACTATGCCCTGGCCGAGCTACCCCTTTCTTGGTTTAGCGGCACTCCGTCCTACGTCCTAACCAAACTACCCCTTTCTTGGTCCAGCGGCACTCCGCCCTAGCCGAGCTACCCTTTTCTTGGTCCAGCGGCACTCCGCCCTAGCCAAGCTACCCTTTTCTCGGTCTAATGGCACTACGCCCTAGCCGAGCTACCCCTTTCTTGGTTTAGCGGCACTCCGCCCTAGCCGAGCTACCCTTTTCTTCGTCTAGCGGCACTCCACCCTAGCCGAGCTACCCTTTCTTGGTCTAGCGCCACTCCGCCCTATCCAAACTACTCCTTTCTTCGTCTAGCGGCTCCGCCCTAGCCGAGCTACCCTTTTCTTCGTCTAGCGGCACTCCGCCCTAGCCGAGCTACCCCTTTCTTGGTCTGGCGGCACTCCGCCCTAGCCGAGCTACCCCTTTCTTCGTCTAGCGGCACTCCGCCCTAGCCGAGCTACCCTTTTCTCGGTCTAATGGCACTACGCCCTAGCCGAGCTACCCCTTTCTTGGTCTGGCGGCACTTCGCCCTAGCCGAGCTACCCTTATCTTGATCTGGTGGCATTCCGACTGTCACCCTCTAAAAAAAAAGAGAGAAAGAATAAAAAGAAAGTAAAAAAATGGGGTTAAAAATAGAGATACCCTGCCAGACTTACTCCTATGTAGGGAGAAGTGCAAAAATGGCCCAAAACCCAGCTGTGGTGAAAACCCGAAAGGGCACTGCAGGCAAAATTGGGTACCCCACCACGTGAAAACCCGAAAGGGCGCGTGGGCAAAAGCAAGAGGGGGCTGGCTCGGCGAAAACCCGAAAGGGCGTTTGGGTCAGTAATGTGGTAATTTAAAATTCCCTTTTTTTTTACCCTGCCTGATAAAACTCCGAGAAGGACGATCATCATAAAGTCCCACCTGATGATGAAACCCCGTTGATCACAAGGCATATTGCCTTGATCAATGCAAAAAAAGGGGGGCCCACCTCGGGATAGACCTTCCGTCTGTTCTGATAAAACACTTCCACTTGTTTTTATCTAAAGACCCACCACGGTGAAACCTGCCCGGTTTAGACCTTACGTCTATCCCGATGAAACCTATGAAATCCTTGCATTGGTATAAACTGAACACTGATGATGAAACCTGATATTGATCGACCGGCACACTGCCCGATCAACGATGAAACCTGCCCGGTTTAGACCTTACGTCTATCCCGATGAAACATATGAAGTCCTTGCATTAGTATAAACCCAACACTGATGATGAAACCTGATATTGATCGACCGGCACACTGCCCGATCAACGATGAAACCTGCCCGGTTTAGACCTTACGTCTATCCCAATGAAACATATGAAGTCCTTGCATTGGTATAAACCCAATACTGATGATGAAACCTGATATTGATCGATTGGCATCCTGCCCGATCAACGATAAAACCTATCCGGTTTAGACCTTACGTCCATCCCGATGAAACATATGAAGTCCTTGCATTGGTATGAACCCGGTACCAATGATGAAATCTGCTGTTGATAGACTAGGCGCACTGCCCGATCGACGATGAAACCTATCCGGTTTAGACCTTACGTCTATCCCGATGAAACATATGAAACCTTTGCATTGGTATGAGCCCAATACCAATGATGAAATCTGCTACTGATCGATTGACAGACTGCCTGATCGATGCTAAAACCCATCCAGGGTAGACCTTCCGTCTGCTCTGACAAACACGACACAGCTATCTGAATCAATTCAGACCCTTCGTCTGGATAGATCATGAAACTCTATTCCTTTGCGTTAATGTTAAACCCCACATTAACGATGAAACTCACGTTTCAGCAAATGGCCTCGTGCCCGAGCTGCTATCTATATCCTCTAAATCAATTCGGACCTTTCGTCTGGATAGATCATGAAACCCTATTTCCCTTTGCATTGATGTTGACACCCACATCGATGATCGTGTATCCACAATAAACATATGGCCCCATGGTCCATAGAATGAAAGTTCTAGTTCCGGAAAGACGATGACAAAAGAAAAGAGAAAGAATAAAAAATATATATATATGAAGAATGGGGTTAAAAATAGAGATACCCCGCCAGACTTGTTCAGGCATTCTGGACAAGGGCAAGAATGGCTAAAACCCAGCTGTGGTGAAAACCCAAAAGGGCACTGCAGGCAAAATCGGGTACCCCGCCACGTGAAAACCCGAAAGGGCGCGTGGGCAAAAGCAAGAGGGGGCTGGCTCCGGTGAAAACCCGAAAGGGCGCCTGGGTCAGTAACGTGGTAATTCTGAGAAATTCCATACTTCCTTCCCTTGATATGGCCTCCCGTTAACCGTTTGGCTCTTTGCCCGGTCAGCGATGAAACCTTTCCAGGGCAGACCTTACGTTTACCCTGATATAATCTGCATACCCTCTTACAAATGTCCCACCGACAATAAAACCCATCACCATTCTGATAAAGCCTGGCCAGTTCAGACCTTACGTCTGTCCTGATGAAACTCTTAAACCTTCTCTTGATCGATCGGCTCCTTGCCCGGTCAGCAATGAAACTCTACCAGGATAGACCCTACGTCTATCCTGATGAAACCTACGTATTGCTTAGCAAAGTCCCACATGCGATCAAATCCTATCCAGGCTAGACCTTACGTCTATTCTGATGAAACCTATGAAACTTCTTTGCATCGATATAAACCCAATGTCGATGATGAAACCAGCTATTGATCGACCGGCACCTCGCCCGATCAGTGATGAAATCCTATCCAGTTCAGACCCTACGTCTGTCCTGATGAAAACCACGCACCCTTCAATGTCCCACCTGCGATAACCTCTACCCAGTCTAGACCTTCCGTCTACTCTGATGAAACCTATAAGATTTCTTTGCATCGATATGATCCCAATATCGATGATGAAATCATGCACTGGTCGATTGGCACATTGCCCCGACTGGCTTTGAAATCTACCCGGGATGGACCATTTGCCCGTTCCGGATGATGCTCTAAACCTCTTCATTCGCATTCCCGCAAACCGTCTCCCTTGCGGCACATATGGCCAAAAAGGACGTTTGCTGCTACCAGCAGAGTTCGGTTTAAGCACCCCCGGATGCCGTCACGCGGTGGAGCGAGTTCCCCATCCTTTCTATGAAAGGGTGGACGCTCTCCTGCCAAGTACGAGCCATTCACAGGAGGGACTGCTAGAACCACTACCCCACTTCCCAAAGTGATGAAACCACATAGAAAAGAAGATGGATACACATGAAGCCGAAGATTCCTTTTCATTAAAAGAGGAGTACATAAAGAGCCCCGAGGGGACACTGTATCACAAAAGAAGGCAGAAGAAAACAAAGAAGAGATAATTCAAGGCCGCCGGAAGATATCTTCAAAGGCCAAAAGACCCACATCGGGAGCGGCTCTTAGCTCATGAAGGCGCGCCTCCTCTTCCTGAAGCTTCACGGACATATCCTGGAGAGACATCACCCGTCCCTCCAACAAGGCCACCTCCTCGGTGGACCGTGGCCGAATAGAGGATAATTGTTGCAGCTCGGCTCGAAGTCCAGCGAGTTCCGCTTCCAGAATGGCTATCCGGTCCTGGACGGCTTCCTCCCGCTGACAACACTCTGTAGCTCAGCTTGGCGTTCGTCAAGGGCAAGCGTCAGCTTCTCCAGCTCAGATTTGCACTCTGACCTCTGCAACTTCAGTGCCGTCAGCTTGTCGGTCATAGTCCGTGCTAGGAAATCCCTCCGATGCATGAATTTCAGTAAAAGCAGAACACGCTGACCCATATGTCCAAAGGGCAGCCCATGGCCTGCAGGCCGGCAGTGAAGCGATCAGCAATTTCCTTCAGCTGCAAATGTGTCAAGCCAGGCTGAGATTCTACCAGCTGGCGCAGCATATCCAGGTTCTGCCAGACAAAGCTCTCAGACGATGCGAAACCAAAAGAAGCGGAGGGGATCACTTCAAAGGTCACTTCGCTATCAATGTCCGCCCACAGCGCAATAGCCGGCCGGGAGGACGAAGATGGCAAATCTGCTGGGGAGCTGGCTGGTCCCTCTCTATACTCTCCTGCCGAGCCGAAGATTCCTCTGCTACCGCTGCCTCAGGAGTTATGGCTTGAACACCCGCAGGAGGAGAATCAATAAATGATGGAGCTATCTCTTCATGGGTCTCCTGAGTGGGGGCTTCATCTTCAACTGCTCTTTCTCCTAATGGAGACGAAGGCGCCCTAGTCTGTGGAGGCAGAAATCCAGTCTCTATAGCCACTATGGCAGGGACTGCTGACTCGGGCGCAATGGACATTACTGCGGCTGGTATAAAAGCAGAGCTCCTGGCTGGGTCTGCTTCGGCTCTAAAATCTGAGGCCCTGACAGGGACGGAAATCTCTCCTGATGCCCCCAAGTCCAGTGATGTTAAGTCAGTTGAAGATTGTATTCTTACTGGCACAGGGCGAATAACCTCAGAAATTCCCATGCAAGTTAAAGGTAAAGCAGGGATGATGACCAAGTCTACAGATGAAACATCCATAGAAACTGCGGCCGCGTCTGAGCTGGTGATGACAGGGTCCTGAGGACAAAGCAGAATGATCTTCAGCAATGAATGAAAGAAAATAAATAGAACAGCAAACAAAAAAAAGAGAAGCTTACCTTTAAAGTGGGGTCTATACCCTCGAAATGAGACAAAAGGGGAGAAAGCTCCGTAGTTGAAGCAGCAAACGGAGGGGTTATGTCAACCTCGGTGTCGAGCCCGGCAAACTCCTCTTGCAATTCCTCCTCAGAAGATAGCATCAGCAGCTTAGGAGGCTGAAAAGGCGGAAAGCCTTTTGCAAATACGGGCAAGGCTTCTGATTTTAGAACTTCCTCCTCACTGTCGCTGAAAGTCACTTCCTCCTCATTATCAGGGACGGTCTCAGAGCTGCCCGAGGATACCTCCACACTAGCTATATGCTGCGGGGTCACCTCTAGAGCATGCCGGGATGCGGACCGGGTGATTATGCGTCTGGCCGGAATAGGGCTCCGTTTTGTTTGAATCCTGTGACCCTCCTGCGGTTGAGGCGACTCTCCCGTTGCTATCATGGCCTCAGTCTGCTCCCTGACTGCCACCTCAACAAAAGGGGACCTCTGAGGAATATAACAAAAGAAAAACAATGGAAGTATAAACAAAAAGATGAGTAAGCACATTTACCCTCCTCCTCGCCAGCCGGGGTAGGAGAAGGTAGCCTCGTGTCCCTCTCCACAGGCACTGCAACCTGCTCCGGGGCTGTATCAGATAAAGAGAAGCTCAGTCTCGAAGGACGCCTTAAAAGATCAGTCAAGAAGACAATGAAGACTGCATCTACAAGCTATTTACCGCCACTCTCGGTAGGTTCTTGAGCGGCCTCCCTCTGAGACCTGAACTCGTCGAAAGAGGGGATGTCTGGAAGAGGGGTTCCGGCATCCGTCACAACCGGCGCCGACTGCTGGACCCGAACAACCTTGGCCCTCTTGGCCTTGGCAACTGCAGCTTTCACCACAGAAGGCTTCCTCTTCTTGCAAGGAGGCAAGGGAGTGGTCGTAGGTGCCGCTGCAGGAATTTCAAAGTAAGCAGGCTTCTCAGCTTGAGCAATGATCTTCCTGTAAAGTCCCTGCCGCTTTATGTCCGGTCTATCTGTGCAAGACACAAGAAAGGCAGTCATAGTCGACAGATGCAGAACATAGCAATGAAAGAAAGATGCCGTGAGCGCACAGGAAGGGTCATACCTGCTGGGCCATCATAAAATGTGGAAAGCGGCCAATACAGATAAGCCACCTCCTTCGATCGGGAAGCAGCCTCCTTCACGAGCCAGCATATGTCACCAATGGTCTGGCACTTCTCTGTCAAGGCAGCCAAGTCTTTATGTCCGTGGAAGTCGAGGCAATGAAACAGGCCGAGATAATCCATACACCAGCCGTCGACATAATGAAAAGAAACAAAAAGCGGCTTATTCAGAATGCCAGCTATCGGGTTCTCTACTGATAGCCCGTGAACATTTAGCAGTACAAAAAGCCAAGAAGTGTGCTGATAATATGTCTGGGTGCGGTCTTCCCTCCGCACAAACGTCCTATAAGGGTGAAACCTGTCCACCGGACCCCTCCAGGGGGCTGCTGTCGGGAGAGGCTCCTCCGGGGGGAACGGATATTGTACATCCAAATGAACACCCCCTATATGGCCCAACTGCCTCAAATCCTTTGTAAAAGCGTCTTCATTAATCTCAGAGAAGACAGGAGTGGGTATTTCAGAACCTCCCTCTTTCAAAGACCGACGCGTGGCAATATATGTTTCCGCCTCCTTCTGGTGCTGTGAATAGAGCCTTTTCAGATGAACCTCATCAATTTCAAACACAGGCCCTGATTGCCGCTTTAAGAAAGAGCGCTCGGCCACATCCCAAAAGGCGCCTCTGCCATCTTTATAGAAGTTGGTGCGGGTATTCCACCACTTAATGTATTCTGATGTGACACGGGGAATACGATTAGAAACGGTCGGGACCCTGAAAGTTACGCCCTCTCGGTGATGAAAGAAATCCCACCATGTTCGACCGTCACTGGCAATGGCGGACCCATGCTTGGCACGGCTGTCCAAAGGAAACTGGGCCACCGATGGGGGGATATGCTGATCATAGCCAAAGTTTCTGCTGAAACGGAATGGATAATAGGGCTCCAAGAGGAGCAAGCCTCCCTTCCTGAAGACCAATACACTGGGCCGAATAGCCATAGCCCACCTAACCAGTTCTGGTTCTAATATGGGCCGGGTGGCATTGACCCCCGAAACAGGATGAACGTAAGTTTCCACCTCTTCCATTTTGCATTCCCTCTGAGGGTCCACTAAAGGAGCCGAACCTGCTGCCAAGCTCCAAAAATGAATGCTGCCAGGAGCGTCTACAGGCACTCTTATCAACCTGCCCCTTATCTTAAACAGCTGCTCTGAGAAAGGACCAGGTTCGGCGCTAGCAAATTCAATCATCCGAGGAAGCAAAGTGTCCGACTGTAGAGTCCTCGGGGCCAACTCGGGGAAAATACTGCAGACCCAGGCATTAAAAAAATGAAACGGACCCACAGTCCTTAAGGAGCGGGGAACCCGATGTCTATGCAAATCCCCCAATGATTTGTAAATTAAGCACAAAGCCACTGGGCACAGAGACAGCCTCATTCCCTAGGCCATCTGACAGGCCGGGTATATAGCCTCCGGTCTGATAGTCGTCTCGTCCCCTTGAGGAAGAGCGAAGGTGCACAGCCAGAAGGTCAGATAAGCTGCACAGTGAGTGATAGGGTCAACCCCTGTTGGGTTCGGACCGTCTGCACCTGCTCGGCGCAGTGAAGCTGGCAATGCTGATTTGTAACGAGGGGCCCTGATTTGCTTGCCAGAAGTCGGCCCCACAGAAGGGAAGTCCGCATACTTCAAGGGACCCCCGAAGAAGTATTGTATCCACTGTCCTACACGGACCCTCAATCTGCTGCTCTTCTCCCGGGGTTGATAGCCTTTGGAAGATCCCCTGCTGTAAGCCAGACAAATGGTACGATAAGCTTTCATTAAATATCGGTATGCATAGCCGAAAGAATATCTGCCCTCTCCATCGGAGGCGTCCTTGACAGAGTCATCTAGACAACCTCCTCATATGGCTCCCCATCAATAGGCAGACCTGAGAGCTGCGAAAGGCTCCAGAGGTCGAGAGATGTCTCCCTCTGCTGTGTAGAATGTGTTAAACTGTGGGCAGAATACTTCAAACATGCCGCAACATAGTCCCCGAGAGATGGGATAGCGGAATCTGGAGGCGAATACACTATGGTAGACCCCAGCTCTAATCAGTAAAGGGGCGTACTCCTTCAGAACAAATTCTGTGAATTCCACTGCGCCTACCCTGAAGAGATGAGCATCTGTCACTTTAGCATCTCCAAACCAGCCGGCAGCTAGCTGATATTTAAATTGAACGGCCAGACAGTTTGGAATAAATGGCTCGTCCCTGTAACCCCACTTCACAGGAGCTAGAAAAAGTCCGAAGTTGGTCTTTTCCCGGTGGACGCGACCGGCTGCATGGTCCCACCTCGCCGGGGTGAACTCTGAAGCCCGGATCAACATTTTCTTCTCCGGCTCTAATTCAGAAATACCCAGTACGGCATTCAGTCCCGCTGCTCGCCCGGAAGATATATAGCTCGGGCACGATAAACAGAACCCTTCATGCTGTCTCTGTCAGCAAGTATTGCCGCTTCCACAGACCGAGCAAGCAGAAGATCCCTCATTCCGCCTATGGTGAAGGTCCGGATAAATGGCAACAGATGACGATCCTTCGGCAGGTCCGGACGGTAGTCAGCAGCCCTTCTGAAATCAATACCTTCTGTGGAAGAATAGACCCCAGAAGACGACACTGTGTCAGTCTCAGAATCAGAGGACTCGTCGACAGTAGCGATTTGGTTATAGCCAAAGCTCAGGCTGTTCACATTCAGCCAGTTGACTGAAGCCCGAGATATGTCCGGCTGAGCCGATGAGCTCGCCCCCACAGTCATGAAAGCTGCAGCAGTAGGGTCGGAAGCCATGTCGGCACCTGCAAACAAAGAAAGATGACAAGATAAGTCTCGGCAAGATGAATGGGTCTATAAAGACTGAGCAAATGATTCTGGTCAAATTTCGGCAGCATCTCCTCTTGTCTGGGGTATGCCCAAGAGAGATAGGGAGTCACCCACCAAGAGGGAGTGATCCCGAACATAAAATGGGACTTAGTCCCATATAGTGAACCTACCCCGAGAAGAAATCGGTCAAAAGGGGGGGGGTTAACGAAGGTTCTCGGAGGGGGAAGCCCACCGCCACCGCCGAGATGAAGAGAGAGAAGGAGATGTGAGAAATGAGAAGAAGAAAGGCGATGGTTGCCTTAAAAAGAAGCCAAGACGAGAGGTTCTCGAGCGATGAAAAGCGCGCTGAGAACCCCTCCCCGACTGCCAAGGCGCGCCGAGAAGCCCGGCCGAGAGCTCGCGTGCCGACTGCCAAGAACGCGCCGAGAAGCTGCTAATCCTCGCGCCGAGAACCTGATCAAGAGGCGCGCCGACAGTCTGCCCAATCCTCAGGCCGAGAAGTATATGAATATCATGCTGAGAAGACTCCAAAGTGCTGGAAAGAAAAGAGCACAGAAATGAAAAGTATGTGTGCATAATATTGCTGCAATAAGTTGATCAAGTCTAAGGATTAGATTAAAGAGAAATGGAGGAAGAAACCCTCGAATGCTAAAAAGGCACCTGTGGACCCCGTGCCGCTTATTCTGCGCTTACGCCATCCACAGGTGGGGGGCATTTGTTGACACCTGAAATATAATCAAGAACAAAGATGGGACCGAAGGGAAGATCAAAGATGGGACCAAGAGAAGATCAAAGCAGAACCAGCAATGAAGACCCTTATAGTCTCTGCAGAGTCAGAACTAAAGAAGAGCCGTCACTAAAGCTATCTACCTAGCTGAAGCCCTTCTCAGGCCTGGCTGATGTCCGGTTTTGTCGTCGTCCAAATGGCAATACTGATGAAACTCCGGTCTGTTGACTGATGAGAAACCTCCAGATTACTCAGATGATGATGCATATAAGGGGCCTTCGTTAGTTCCGATATGATCAAAGGAATTCAACGAAGCTAAGGATAATAGGAGCTTCACAGGGAAAAAGCCTTAAATGGGCCTATTGAATGGGCTTCAATGAGACCCCTTGCGCAGAGAGCTTTGGAGAGATTAGCACGCAGGGAACTTGCCCACTGTTGCAGGCGCGCCGGGAACCTCTTCCACCAAAGCAAGTGCGCCGAGTGCCATCTGCAAAAGGAAGGGCTTATATAAACCCTTTCTTCGCCTACAAGAAAGAAGAGGAGGACGGGAGGAGAGGAGATAGGAAGATAGAAAAACCCGAAGAGCGAAGAAGAAAAGAAAAGAGAGAAGAGAGAAAGCAGAGAGGAGAGCTCGAGACTGATCGAAGGTGGGCAACGGGGAGGGAGAGGAGTCAATGCTCCGCCCTCCCCCTCCTTTTCTTTTTTGTAGTTCATCTCATTTCGATTGTTCTTCTTTCTGCCTTCTCTGATGTGTTCTATAATACTGTAAGCGGTTTCACGCTGATGGAAAGATGCAACTCCCCCTGTTCATTTTCTCTTTATGTATCTTGTTCGATGTAGGGAGTATCCAACATTGAGTGAATAAATACGACGGGCCGCAGTTGCCGCCTGCTGTTGTTTTTCTCCGAAGCTCTGCTGCCATCCCCTTATGTCTTCTCTTAGATTCCGTAGCATGTCATCCCCTCCCCAGTCTGATCATCGGTCTGCTGCTTCGCTTGGTTTTCAAATGCTTTCCGTGCTTACTCCAGAGCCAGGGACAGACCATCCCTTGGCCTCCGGATAAGGCAAAGCTATACAATGACCGAGGTTTATGATACTCTGGAGTTCTAGATGCTTATATTCTGTCTATTAGCATTGTCGAAATCACCTCTGGGTCCAGAGACAGCCATCTCTTGGCTCCTAGGGTGATGAACGATCACATCAAATCTGTCCCCGGGCTCTGCATAATATTGGTGACAGGGGTTCTCTAGACCTTGGTCTTCCCTAATTCCTCCTCGATCCTGATGTTTCTATAAAGCCCAAACCTAATCCAGTTCAAATTTGATGCCCTGATCCATTTTAATCCCACAGAATCCACCTACCTTATCCCGAATCGTCAAGAAACCCAAAACAGGGTGCCGTAAAACTCTGAAACTCATCCTGGCTCCCTCACCCATCTCGGCCCCATGCACAGTAAAAGGGGTGAATAGTTCTCGGTGCAAGGCTTCTGGCACCGAGAACCCCACCCCTGACCTTCTTGCCATCGCGCCAGGAACCCCTGGCCTTCTTGCCTTCACGCCGGGAACCCCTTTGGCCATTTGGCCCTTGCGCCGAGAACCTCTCCATATTGGCCGCGCCGGGAACCCCCCTGGCTGCTTTGCCATCGCGCCGGGAAGCCCATCCCCTGGCCTTCTCCCCTGCGCGCCGGGAACCCCCCTTGGCTTCTTTGCCATCGCGCCGAGAAGCCCATCCCTTTTCTTGGGCACGCCGGGAACCCCCTGGCCACTCGACCTTCACGCCGAGAGCTTCCTTTGTGCCAGCTTCCCGGCCCCTAGAATAGCGCCTCATGAAGAACCCTTCCCGGCGTGGTAGTTCTTGCGCCGGGAACCTATATGCACACCTAAGCTGCCCCGAGAGCCTCCTCTGCCATCCAATTGAACCCCTGGCACCTTGATCAAACCAAGCCAGGGATGCCCATGATTCACCAGACCCGGCCCGAGGATAAATTTAAAGGAAGTCAGGCTCCCTTATGTTCCACTGTCCCGCATCGAATTTATGAGTAACCCCTTTAGCTCGGGAGGGCTCTGCCACTGCATGAGTTCCGCCGGCTTCCCTAGGGGAAAATCAAACATTGCCCCATGGCAAATATATATAGGTCGGGAGGTTTGGCCTCTCTCCTCCTCTCGGCTTTCATCCCGGCACTCCGTGGATGATAGCCTATTTCCCCCTTGGGCATAATCCAGATTATGGGGAGGTGCTGCCGAAATATCGATTAACGCTTTAACCCCGACAAGCCCCGGGAAGCGTATATCGTACATCTCCCGTCTGGCTCGATCCTTCAGGGAATAGAAACGCTGTAAGGCCCTTGGCCGGATGAGAAACGTGGAAGGGGACATGTCCCCGATGATTGTCCAGGCTCCGCCCCGCCGCTGCGTGGACGGTGTCCTATTTCTATCTGGCACGACCCATATAAGAGGAGGTCATGCTAATTTAATAAGTCTGTCATTTACCTAATTACATTCTTAGAATGACAAGAGCTTCAATATCACACACTGTTATTTTCTTTTTTATTACCGCCCCGAGTGGCCTCCTATTTTGGCGTTTAATCAAGGGTTGTCCTTCTTAGGAAGGGCGTAATTAACGTCATAGCCTTTATGGTATGGCGGACTTTTGGTCCCGACTCGGACTTTATAATCGACTGATTGAGTCAGATCGAGCGCATAATAAAATTGTCACCCCGGTGACTGGCACGCCAATAATAAAATAAATAATAAATGATTAAAATAAAATAATAAAACCATCCCCATAGGCGCCGCTAAAGGGCTGGCTAGAGCGTGCCGCCGGGACACTTGAAGGGCACGCCGGGAGAGAGCACAGGAAGGTGTGCCGCGTAAGGCCCTCCGAAGGTGTGCCGCCGGGGGCGCGTGGGAGCGTGCCGGATGGGGCATGTCATCGGTGTGCCGCTGGAGCGCCGGGAGTGTGCCATTGGAGCGGCAGAAGGGCGTGCTGCAGGAGGCTTCACAATGGGTGTGCCGCTGAGGGCACTTAGTAGTGTGCCGCTGGAGGCCTTGCAGGCTGCTACGCCGTTGGAGCACTTCAAGAGTGTTTCTTTTTCTTCTCTTCTTGTTTTCACCTTCTCTTCTCTTTTCTCCCCTTCTATATTCCCCTGCACGTAAACATGGGGTGAGAATTTATTTAGTGTCCACGAATCGGGAAAGCAGGCTACAAAAGCCTAAATTGGGGAGCGCCCAGGCTGCCAGAGCTAAAATTGGGAAAGTGGGCCATGGGGGCCGAGGTAAGCAGGCTATAAGAGCCAAAGTTGGGAAGCAGGCTATGGAAGCCGAATTGGGGAGGCAGGCCATAAAAGCCAAGGGTATTGGGCAGCGGGCTGCAAGAGCCAAAATTATGGGAAGCGGGTCGTGAAGGCCAAATTCTGGGGAGCGGGCTACGAGAGTCGAGCTCTGGGAAGCGGGCTGCAAGGGCCAAAGATATCAGGAAACGGGCTGCGAGAGCCGAAATTATGGGAAGCGAGCTGCGGGAGCCAAATTGGGAAGCAGGCCGCAAAGGCCGAAGGTAAGCAGGCTACACGAGCCAAGGTTACGGGAAGCGGGCCGTGGAGGCCGGATTGGGGAAGCAGGCTGCAAGAGCCAAAGTTGGGAAGTAGGCTGCAAGAGCTGGAATTATGGGGAGCAGGCTACGGAAGCCAAATCAGGGAAGCAGGCTATAAGAGCCAAAATTGGGGTGCAAGATGTGAACGCCCAAATCGGGGAAGCAGACTATAGAAGCCGGAGTTGGGAGATTAACGAGCCGCAAGGGCAAGAGGTAGGCTATGGGGGCCAAGATTGGGCTCTACGAGCCAGCGCTGGGAAAGTAGGCTTCGCTAGCCGAAATTGAGTTTATTGTATACACATATTTTTATTATTTATTATTATTATATTTTTTATATTAATTTTTTTTTTATTCAAGCATGCAAGCATTCATCAGCAGACATAACGTAAATATAAGTAAGGCAGCTCCCTCTATAGGGGATAGGATAGGGACATCGCCCAAAAATCGTAGATACGGTGCGGGCCACGAGGCACAATTGGGGGGGTGGTGCACCTGTCAAGAGGATATCGCATGTCTTACATGCATAGCCTAAATTCACGCATTTCACCCGAGGCAATTCTCTGTGGCATGGCAGTGCAAATGTGTGAACAAAGAGCCCTAACCATAGGGATATGCAGGCTTTCCTGGTGACATTCGAGGATCACTCTAGTGCCTACACATTAGTTCCAGGCTTTCGACTTTCGGTAGCTTCACATAGCCCCCATCTGTTTATTTTGATAGCGGATTTCACCGTTCGGCGCGAGTCTCCTCATGTGTCTCAATGGGGATTCCCGGCTACTAAGATTCATCCTTATTGTGATTCGCTTCACCATTTCGCGCGAGTCTCCTCATTTGTTTCAGTGGGGATTCCCGGCTACTCGGCTCCGCGTTTCTCTCTCTTTTCTTTTTTTTTCTCTCTTTTGTTTCTCTTTTTTTTATTTTTTTTATAGTGGGGGTAGGCAGCTTTTTCCTCATGATTACCTTTCACGCGAGTGCAGGAATTCAAGCATCCGTAGAGTGCTAAGAAGAAATTCGGGCAATCCCTATAGTTAAAAGCTATTGAACACGCTACGTGCTAAGTGTGGGAGCGTTGCCTCAGGTTTATTTTGTGAGTTGGGCTTAGCGATTCAGCCGTGACTCTTCCCCTTGACGTGTGCACCCGCCATAATAGGGTTCCCTTCGAGCGCGTGCCCTGACGCCCGTGCATCCGGAATCGGGCGGTATTATTTAGCAAGGAAACACGGTCCTAGAAAATTCCAAGGAGGTGTATTATTCTATATTAAGCAACCATGCAAACAGGGCAATCAAGCATTCTCTTCTTTCTTCTTTTTTGTTTTGTTGTTTTGTTGTTGTTTTTTTTTTGTTTGTTTATTTTTTTGTGTTTTTTTTGTGTTTTTTTTTGTGGCATAAGAAAATATTGTTGTTACGTATAAGTGTAGTGGTAGTAGAGGTATTAGGGAAGCAGACCGCGAACGGTTGAAAGGGTATTGGGGAAGCGGGCTACAGAACCCAAGGGACATTAGGGGAGTGGGCCATAAGGGCTGAAATTAGGAAGCGGGCTGCAGGAGCCGAAGTTATGGGAAGCGCGGTGGGACAGATGGATTAACCCTGACAGTGGGCCCCGGCCGAAATGGCCCTGCAGAGGGGCGTTGGGTAGCGGGATGTGAGAGTCGAAGAGACGGGTCTCTTTTGTTCCCTGGCCGGGGAAGGGTCCGGACCAAAGTGAAAGGTTTATTCTATTGTCCTCTGGCTGGGGAAGGATCCGAACCAAAGTGAGAGGTCTATTATTTTTTTTTAACTGGGAAGCTGTCGGCTGAGGTGCCAATGATGAAGTAGCTGTCGGCTAGGAGCCAATGATTATATAGCTATCGACTCGAAGGCCGATAATGAGGTAGCTATCGGCTTGGAGGCCGATGATTGGATAGCTGTCGGCCCGAAGGCTGATGAAGGGGTAGCCATCAGCCAAGAGCCGATGATGAGGTAGCTGTCGGCTCAAAGGCCGATAATTAAATAGCTGTCGACCCGAAGGCCGATGAAGGGGTAGTTGTCGGCTTGAAGCCTCGATGGCTGAAAGTTGGTCGGTTTAGCGTCCTGTCGGTGGAAGGTCTAGTCGGTTTAACGCCCCGTCGGCGGAAGGCTTAGTCGGTTTAACGCCCCGTCGACGGAGGGTTTAGTCGGTTTAACGCCCCGTCGGCGGAGGGTTTAGTCGGTTTAACGCCCCGTCGGCAGAAGGTCTAGTCGGTTTAACGCCCCGTCGGCGGAAGGTCTAGTCGGTTTAACGCCCCGTCGGTGGAAGGTCTAGTCAGTTTAACGCCCCGTCGGCGGAAGGTCTAGTCGGTTTAACGCCCCGTCAGCGAAAGGTCTAGTCAGTTTAACGCCCCGTCGGCGGAAGGTTTAGTCGGTTTAACGCCTCGTCGGCGGAAGGTCTAGTCGGTTTAAAGCCCCGATGGCTAAGTATCTGTCGGCTTGAAGCCCCGATGGCTGAATATCTGTCAGCTTGAAGCCCCGATGGCTGAATATATGTCGGCTTGAAGCCCCGATGGCTGAATAATTTTTTTTTGGTTTAACGCCCCGTCGACGGAATATTTTCTGATTTAACACCCCGTTGGCGGAATATCTATCGGCTTGAAGCCCCGATGGCTGAATATTTTTCGGTTTAACGTCCTGATGGTTGTTCTTTCTCTTCTTCTCTTGTTCTTTTATGGACATGCAGGTGCAAAGACCACGTCTGCCTCGTGACTCTCTTTTTTTTCTTCTCTTCTTCTTTTGTAGAGAGGCAGGTGCAGAGACCATGTTCGCCCCGTGATGGTTCTTTCTCTTCTTCTCTTCTTCTTTTATGGAGAGGCAGGTGCAAAGACCATGTTCACCCCGTGATTGTTTTTTCTCTTCTTCTCTTCTTCTTTTATGGAGAGGCGGGTGCAGAGACCGTGTTCGCCCCATGATTGTTCTTTCTCTTCTTCTTTTATGGAGAGGCGGGTGCAAAGACCGCTTCTGCCTCGTGCCTCTCTTTTTTTCTTCTCTTCTTCTTTTGTAGAGAGGCAGGTGCAGAGACCATGTTCGTCCCGTGATTGTTCTTTCTCTTCTTCTTTTATGGAGAGGCAGGTGCAAGGACCATGATCGCCCCATGATTGTTCTTTCTCTTCTTCTCTTCTTCTTTTATGGAGAGGCGGGTGCGGAGACCGTGTTCACCCCGTGATTGTTCTTTCTCTTCTTCTCTTCTTCTTTCATGGAGAGGCAGGCGCAAAGATCGCGTCTGCCTCGTGACTCTCTTTTTTTTTCTTCTCTTCTTCTTTTGTAGAGAGGCAGGTGCAGAGACCATGTTCGCCTCGTGACTCTCTCTTTTTTTTTCTTTGTAGAGAGGCAGGTGCAGAGACCGTGTTCGCCTCATGTGCATTCTTTCTTTCCTTATCTTCTTTTGTGTGATGAGGCGGGCTCGAAGACCACGTCTGCCTCATGTGTCTTCTTTTGGTTCTGCTCTTCTTCTTTTATGTGAAGAGACGGGTTCAGGGACCACGTCTGCCTCATGTGTCTCTTTTTCCTTTTCTTCTCTTCTTTTGCGTGATGAGGCGGGCTCGAAGACCACGTCTGCCTCATGTGTCTTTTCTTCCTTTTCTTCTTTTCTTTTGTGTGATGAGGCGGGCTCGAAGACCACGTCTTCCTCGTACGTGTCTTTTTCTTTACTCTGCTATTTTTTTCTCTTAATGTGCCCCAGGTTGGGGCGTAGCTTCATTTGGTGTGCATCCCCCCTGAGGGGGGTGTGTTTTGCCTCTTCGCTTCTGTGCCCCCAGGCGGGGTGTATTTTTTTGGCTTCTATGTCCCCAGACCAGGGTGTGTTTTTTTTAATGCCCCCGAGGCGGGGTGTAGCTCTCTTCAAATGCCCCCATGGTGGGGTATACTCTTCACGGCTTCTATGCCCCTAGGTGGGGTATGTCTCTTCTTCAAATACCCCTGAGCCAGGGTGGACTTCTCTTCATATGCCCCTGAGCCGGGGCGTGTTCTTTATAGCTTCTAGGCCCTCGAGACGAGGTATGTTTCTTCTTCATATGCCTCTGGTATGGGGCGTAGCTCTCTTCAAATGCCCCCGGGACGGGGGTGTATCTTTTCCTTCTTATGCCCCCCTGAGGCCGGGGTGTGTCTTTTGCTCCTTACGCCCCCCTGAGGCGGGGGTGTATCTCTTTACGGCTTCTGTGCCCCCGAAGCAGGGTATGTTGTTTCTTCAAATGCCGCTTGGGCGGAGTATATCTTTCTTCTCATGCTCCCAGATCGGGATGTATGTCTCTTTGTTTCTGTGCCCCGGGTCAGGGTAGATGCTTCTGCTTCTTATGCGCCAAGGGCGGAGTGTATTTTTGTGCCCCCAGGCTGGGGTAGGTGCTTCTGCTTCTTATGCGCCAAGGGCGGAGTGTGTCTCTTTCTGTGCCCTTAGGCTGGGGTACATTCTTCATGTTTCTTATACCCTTTTCGCATGGCGTATTCTCTTGCTTCTTATGTCCTTGGATCGGGGCGTATGTTTCTTCTTTTGACGCCCCTAGGTCGGGGTATATTCTTTCTTCATGTGCTCCCAGGTCGGGATGTATGTCTCTTTGCTTCTTTACGCCCCCGGGTGGAGGTGTACTCTGTCTCTTTGCTTCCGCGTCCCCCAGGCGGGGTATGTTTCTTCTTCCAATGCCCCTGAGCCAGCGCATATTCTTTATGACTTCTATGCCCCCTGGTGGGGTATATTTCTTCTTCAAATATCCCTAAGACGGGATGTATTCTTCTCTTTCTTATGCTCCCGAGGCGAGATGTATCTTCTTCAAATACCCCTAAGCCGGGGCGTGTTCTTTATGGCTTCCATGCCCCCTGGTGGGGTATGTTTCTTCTTCAAATACCCCTAGGCCGGGGTGGACTTCTCTTCATATGCCCCTGAGTCGGGGCATGCTCTTTTATAGCTTCTAGGCCCTCGAGGCGAGGTATGCTTCTTCTTCAAAAACCCCTAGGCCGGGGTGAATTCTTTTCTTCTTCCCAGACGCACCGGGGGGAATGTTTGCTTCTTATGCTCCCAAGGGGGGGTGTATTGCTGCTTTTGATGCCCCCAAGGTGGGGCGTATTGCTGCTTCTGATGCCTCAGAGCGAGGTATCCCCTTTTTTTTTATATGTCCTCAGCACGGGGTGTATTCCGCTTCTAGTGCCCCCAGAGTGGAGTGTATTGCCGCTTTTGATGCGGGGTGTGGTTCTTACTTTTTATGCACCCGAGACGGGGTGAATTCTTCTTCTTTGTTTACGTGCCCCCATATCGGGGTGTATTCCTCTCTTCATATGCTTCCCTAAGCCGGGGGATGTTGTTTGTTCTGCTTCAGACGTCCCCCCCGGGGGGGTGCATGTTGCTTCATGGACTCCGAGCCTGGGGTATGCTCCTTCAAAGGTCCCTAAGCCGGGGTGGATTCTCTTTTCTTCTCATGCTCCCAAGGCAGGATGTAGCTTCTTCAAGTACCCCTAAACTGAAGCATATTCTTTATGGCTTCTATGTCCCCTGGCGGGGCATGCTTCTTCTTCAAATACCCCTAGGCCGGGGTGGACTTCTCTTCATATGCCCCTGAGTCGGGGCGTGTTCCTTATAGCTTCTAGGCCCTCGAGGCGAGGTAGGCTTCTTCTTCAAATACCCCCGAGACGGGGGTGTGTTTCTTGGCTTCATATGCCCCAGACGTGGGGTATATCTTTTGTTTCTTATGCTCCCGAGTCGGGATGTAGCTTCTCAGCCTCATATGCTGCCGAGGTGAGGGGTATGTTGCTTTACGTGCCCCCGGGGGGAATGCATTTTGCCTCCGTTGCCCCGTGGCGGGGTATATCTCTTGGCTTCTTACGCCCCCCAAGGTGGGGTGTGTTTTCTTCTTGTGCCCCCGGGGTGGGGTATATCTTTCGCTTCTTATGCCCCTCCCCTTGAGGCGGGGTGAAGTCTTTGCTTCAAATGCCCCTAAGTCGGGGTATAGTTTTGTCTCATATGCCCCTGGAGCAGGGGTGTATTTCTCTTCATGTGCCCCTGGGAATGGGGTGTATCGTTGTTGCTTGTTGTGCCCCCAGAGGGAGGTGCCTTTCTCTTCATGTGCGCCGAGCACCGGGTGTATCTTTGCTTTTTTTTTATATGCCCCCGAGGGGAGATTCTTCTTCTTCTGCCCCGACATGCTGGGGAATGTCTGCTTCTTGTGCCCCCAAAGTGGGGTGGATTCTCGACGGCTCCTATGCCCCCGTTGGTGGGGTGTATGCTTCTTCTTCAGATTCCCCTAAGGCGGGGTGTATTCTTTGTTGCTTCATGTACCCCCGAGTCGGGGTGGATTCTCTTCATGTGCCCCCATGGAGGGGTGTACTCTCTTTATGTGTCCCCAGGAGTGGGGTGTGGTTTGCTTCCTGTGCACCCAAGCAGGGTGTATCGCTGCTTGCAATGTCCCCCGAGGCGGGGTCTCCTTCTTCTTCAAATACCCCTAAGCCGGGGCGTATTCTTTATGGCTTCTATGCCCCCATAGCGGGGTGTGTTTTTTCTTCAAATACCCCTAAGATGGGGTGGACTCTTTTCTTCTTATACTCCCAAGGCAGGATGTAGCTTCTTCAAATGCCCCTGAGCTGAGGCGTGTTCTTTACGGCTTCTATGCCCCCAGGCGGGGCATATTTCTTCTTCAAATACCCCTAGACCGGGGTGTATTCTTGCTGCTTCTCATGCTCCCGAGGCGGGATGTGACTTCTTCAAATGCCCTTAAGCCGGGGCGTATTCTTCATGACTTCTGTGCCCCCTGGCGGGGTATGTTTCTTCTTCAAATGCCCCTAAGCCAGGGTGTGTTCTTATACTTTTTTTTTGCTTCCCTCAGGGCGAGGTGCATTCCTCTCCATATGCCCCTAGCATGGGGTGTGCTTTTGTTTCTTATGCCCCCAGGCCGGGGTACGTTCCTTCTTCATATATCCCTAAGTCAGGGTGGGTTTCTCTTTTTGTGTGTCCTCAGGCCGGGGTGAATTCTTTTCTTCATATGCCCCCGTGGCGGGGTATGTCTTTTACTTTAGGTGCCCCCATATCGGGGTGTATTTCCCCTTCAAATGCCCCTAAGCCGGGGTGCAGCTCTATTTCTTCTTACGTCCCCAGGTCGGGGTGGATTCTTCTTCAAATGCCCCGAAGCCGGGGTGTAGCTTTTGCTTTGTGTGCCCCTCAGTCGGAGCGGATTCTCTTCATGTTCCCCTGGGAATGGGGTGTGTTTCCCTTTTGCCTCCTATGCCCCCGTAGCAGGGTATATATCTTCTTCTCATCCCCCATGGCGGGGTATGTGCATGCTCTCTTCGGGAGTGGTGGCCATGCTTGGCCTCATTGCTGTAAAGCATTCCCCACAGCGAGCAACCATTCACCAAGCTACAATTGTGGCTCACTGGGTCTTTTAACAACCACTCGGGGGCCGTTTTGTGCCGGATGGAGGCAGCAGGAAGGAGGAACGAGCGGGGTCATTGCACCGCGGACTCGGGACCTCCTAGAGTCGGGCGGGATGCCAGGTTTCTTCTTGCTCTTTCAGTCGGCGATGCTGGCCAACTTTTCTTCCTTTCTTCTTTATTTCTCCCCCTTTTTTGTATGATTGACCAGGGTGGAGGTGCAGGAGAGCGCTCACCCCCTTAGGGAGGGGATGAGTGGTTCGCTCCACCGCATCAACCCCACAATGGTAATCTTTGGAGAGGGGGATTTCCGCAGCCCACCACAAAGGCAGCCCAACAAGACCCACAAGGTCCAACCAGGCGAGCCCGCCCGAGTGATAGCCCACAGGGCCCACTTAGGGAAGAAAAGCCCAATAAATAAGACTCGAGGAACTAACTCTCCCCAGCGGCCTTCTAGGCTCGGAGGGCCCGAGACAACGGTCAGGTCCCAAGGAAGGTCCGGCCTAAAGCCCTCTCCCCGTCCGAGAGAGATAGGCTCCAGCCGACCTATCCGACCCCACCTTCGCCGGGCCATGTCTATCGCTCGGACATGAGCTAGCATCCCCGAGGCTCGGTAAGGTCGGTTGATTATCCACATGTGCAGCCGTTCAGAGTCCCCTGCCAGCGGGAGAGTCAGGGGAGCCACCGGACTCCAAGGGGATAACGTTCCCACGATCAGGCCATGAAAGCCCCCGTTAAAGACGTAACTCCCGCCGGGAACCCCTCAGCTTACAGGACTCCTGAAGGCGGCGCACTATTTAAGCAAGGGATACCCTCCGGAAGAAGGTAAGGGAAACAAGGTATTCACACACCCTTAGCTCCTGAGCACGATTCGCTTCACCCTTTGGTGGAGAGGATTCTCGCGCATCAGCTCTCTCCTCCCCCCATTATTGCTTCCACCATAGCTCTACTGACTTAGCCATCGGAGGGTTTTCCCCCAGGAAGATCCCCTGGGCCCTCTGATATGTTTCCCTCTCTTGCAGATTCATCTTCTGGTGATCCATAACCCGCTCAGGACTCAGCGCGAGATCTCGCCTCTTCATCTGGCGCCGTCTGTGGGAAACGCACGAAGAGCCAAGATGGTGAGAAAAAGCTCAGGGAGGATATCCGCCGGTGGGACGGGTAAGGTTGTGGCGGCGGCGGGAGGCGCCCCCTCTAGGGTCTCACAGAGCCCCCCCTCCAACGCCAGCATCCCCACCAACAGGCCACCACCCCCCCCCAGCGGAGACAGGGGCACCCCTCGATGGTGGCGCCAACGCCTTCCAGGCCCTCAACGAAAAGATGGACGTCCTCGTGGAGCTCATGAGGGCCCAGGCGGCTAGGGACGCAAGGTCCCGCGCCCCGTCAGGAAGTCCCCCTCGAAGGAGTGCGACGCAGCACACCGCCGGAGGCCGCTTCACCCTTCGCGGCCGACAGCTCCTCCGCAACGACGTCGGAGGACCCTCGCAAGCTCCGCCTGCGGAGCAAGAGGCTTCCTCCACGCCGAGGAGAGGGAAGCAGGGGGTGAGGCCGCCGCGCCCGGGCACTAGTGCCCCGGGAGATCGCCAAGACGCCCCCCCCAGCCCCATGGTGCGACTGCAGCCAGAGCTGTCCCTCCGGCTGTGAGATTTCGAGAGACTGTTCGCAGAGCAAGAGCACGCCCTCCGCGCCCTGCAGAAGACCTCTCTCCCGGAGGACGAGGAGAAATCCCCTTTCTCCGAGTACATCTTGAAGGCATAGGTCTCTCCCAGAGCCTCCATTCCAACCTTCAAGCTCTACGACGGCCAGGGCGACCCAGCCGACCACTACGATAGCTTCGACGCCCTGGTGACCCTTCATGGAACGCCAGATCCCATCAAATGCCGAGCCTTCGCGGCCACCCTGGTCCAAGGTGCTCAGGCATGGTTCCGGGCCCTCGCCCCTGGGTCCATCCGAGACTTCAGGCAATTCGGGCGAGTTTTCAAGGAGAGTTTCGCCGGTAGCGCCCCCCCAAGGTCAATAGCGGGGCTCCTGGCTCTCAAACAGGCGCAAGGGGAGAGGCTCCGGACTTACGTCCACCGATTTAAATCGGAAGCCCTGAGGATCCCCCGCCTGGATGTGGCCTCAGCCACAACCGCACTGACCGGGGGCACCCGGGACGAGAATCTCCGCCGCGAGCTTATCCTCCACCCTCCCTCGACCCTTGCCGAGCTAGTGACTCTGGCACTGCGCCACGCCGAGTGCGAAGAAGTACTCAGCGCCTGCCGAGACGCAACCGGCTCGGGTCGGGAGGGGGACAAAAAGCGGACCTCCGAGCCAAACCCTGGCTCGAGTAAGAAGCGCGATCGAGAAGGAGAGCGCAAGAGAAAGTACGAGCGGTACACCCCCTTGATCGCGCCAGTCTACGAGATCTATGAAGACATCAAAGACTCGGGACTTCTCCGCCAGCCCGAGCCAATGAGGTCGAAGAACCGCAAGCGGGACAAGCATTGCCTATTCCACGGCGACAACGGGCACCACACCGGAGATTGCCATCAGCTCCAGGACGAGATCGAGCGTCTCATCCGTCTGGGGCACCTAGCCCGGTTCACGATCGGGCACAAAGAAGATCGAGACGCCGCAGAGGAGATCGACAATGCCCCCCGAGGGGTTCACATCAACGTCATCTCCGGAGGAGCGGCATCGGGCGGTGACACCAGCCGAGGAAGGAAACATCATGCTGCGCGAGCCTCAGAGCCCCCCAGAGGCCCGCCGATGGAGCCCCAGGTCATAGTCTTCTCCGACCAAGACCTGGAAGGGCTGAGCACCCCGCATGACGATGCCCTCGTTATCTCGGACACGATAAATCACTGTAATGTAGACAGGATTTTGGTTGATAATGGGAGCGCCCCCGATGTATTATCTTATGACTGTTTTCTCAAGATGGGGGAAGACCCATCCAAGCTCCGCCCGATCCGAACGCCCCTTTGCGGGTTTAATGGCCTGGCCACCTACCCCGAGGGAGCCCTAAGTCTGCCGGTCACTATCGGCACCCCACCCAAAACCGTTACGGTCATAGTGGACTTCATAGTGATTAAAGGTATGATAGCGTACAACGCCATTTTCGGCCGAAAAATTCTCAGCCGAATAAAGGCCGTACCATCTACCTATCACCAAAAAATGAAGTTTCCCACCAAAAACGGGTTGGGGGAAGTCCGAGGTAACCAGGCCACGGCTAGAAGGTGCTACAACATCTCGGTGGAAGCCTCAAGGCCGGACGGGAAGGATAAGGGCCCCAGGGGAGTCGAAGGAAGAGCCGTGACCACCGAGCCCGGTGGCGAGTTATTAACGGTATTCCTGAACGACGACCCGGCCCTAGGAGTGAGGATCGGCGCCGACCTACCACCAGAGGAACAGCAGCAATACAAGGAGTTTCTTTCTGAGTATGTTCGGGTCTTCGCTTGGTCCGATGATCAACTCCCTGGTATACCAGAGGAAACTGTGATGCACAAGCTCAACCTCGATACCACCGTGAGACCCGTACAGCAGCGGAGAAGGAAGCATGCGCCCGAGAAACAGGCGATCATCAAGGCGCAGGTCACCAAGGGACAAGAAACTAGTCTTTTCAGACCGGTCCTGTACCCAACGTGGCTAGCCAACGTCATCCTGGTGCCGAAGACTACAGGCAAGTGGCGAATGTGCGTAGACTTCACCGATCTGAATAAGGCCACCCCCAAGGACTGCTATCCGCTACCGAGCATCGACCAATTGGTTGACTCAACCTCGGGCAACGAGATACTCAGTTTCCTGGATGCCTATTCAGGTTATCATCAGATCCGAATGAGCCCTGAAGATGTCGAGAGGACCGCCTTCATCACCGACTACGGCGTGTACTGCTACACCCGGATGCCCTTATGATTGAAGAATGCTGGAGCCACATACCAGCGACTGGTCAACCATATGTTCGAGGGACAGTTAGGTCGGAACATCAAGGCCTACATCGACGACATGCTCATCAAGACCCCGAGGGCCCAAGACCACTTCACCAACCTCGCCGAGACTTTCGGCACCCTCCTGAAGTACAGCATGAAGCTCAACCCCGCCAAGTGCGCCTTTGGAGTAAGATCCGGGAAGTTCCTGGGTTTCCTGGTCACTCAACGAGGGATCGAAGCCAACCCCGACAAGGTCCAGGCCATCCTGGACATGCGCCCGCCCACGTGTATTAAAGACGTCCAGCGTCTGACGGGGCGTGTCGCTGCTCTCAGTCGTTTCCTGTCCCGTGCGGCCGAACGATGCTTGCCCTTCTTCAAGCTGATGAGGGGGCCCAAGGTAGCATCTGCTACGTTCGCATGGGATGGGGAGTGCCAGACAGCGTTCGCCGAGCTCAAAGAGTTCCTGGCTTCGCCCCCGGTGCTTTCCAAGCCCATCCCGGGCGAGGTCTTGTTGCTCTATGTCTCGGCGACGCCATCAACAGTCAGCTCGGTCCTAGTCAGAAATGACTTGGGAGTCAAGAGGCCGGTCTACTACACCAGCAAGGTGCTCAACGAGGCCGAGCGGAGGTACCCCGCAACTGAGAAACTCGTGCTAGCCTTGGTTACCTCCGCAAAGTGCCTCCGACCCTAGTTCCAGGAGCATCCCATCACCGTGCTAACCGGCGAGCCACTGAAGAAGATTCTGGCCCATCCCGAAGCCTCGGGGCGACTCGTCAAATGGGCCATCATGCTTGGGGCCTACGACATCTCGTACCGGCCGCGATCAGCTATCAAAGGACAAGCACTCGCCGACTTCATCGCCGAGAGCACCGTTCCGGTCGAGGACAGGCCTCCGACGGCAACCGGGCCAACCTGGGAGCTGTTCGTCGATGGATCATCCAACTCGATCGGCAGCGGCGCAAGGATCCTCCTAAAGTCCCCCGAAGGAATAGAGTTGCAATACGCCCTAAAGTTCAACTTTCTGGCGTCCAACAATGCTTCCGAGTACGAGGCCCTTATCTCGGGAGCCCGCATGGCCCGACGGTTGGGGGCCGAGCGAGTCAGGATCCACACCGACTCCCAGCTAGTTGCAAGCCAGGTCAGTGGTGAGTACGAGGCTCGGGAGGCACCTATGATCAAATACCTCCAGTTGGTCCGGAGCTTGGCCCAGCAGTTCGAGGAGTTCGAGGTAGTCCGAATAGCTCGAGAGCAAAACTCTCAGGCGGACGCTCTCTCCCGACTGGCCTCCTCCCTAGACCCGGAAGGTACACGATCGGTCCTCCTAGAAGAGCTCGAGCGCCCGAGCATAGACTTGGAGCTCCTCGCCATTGACTCGGCCACTCCCGGTGACTGGCGCTCCCCCTACCTGTCCTAGCTACGGGACTCCCGGGAGCCCTCCGACCCTCGGGAAGCCCGCCGAATGAAGTACCAAGCTCGGCACTTCATCATCCTCGACAACGCTCTCTACCGAAGATCGTTCTCCGGGCCCCTTCCGAAGTGTCTCGGTCCCGACGAAGCAAGCCAAGTTGTTGAAGAGATTCATCAAGGCCTGTGCGGAGTACATTCAGGAGGTCGGTCGCTGGCCAGAATCCTGCTAAGGCAGGGGTACTGGTGGCCGACCCTACAGCGCGACTGCACGGCTTACGTACAACATTACGACCGTTGCCAGCGGTTCGACCATTTGGTCCATCAGCCGGCCACGGAACTTATCACCCTTACCGAGCCCAACCCTTTCGCTCGGTGGGGGATCGACATCCTTGGGCCATTCCCAACGGCTCAATCCCAGAAGAAGTTCATCATCGTCGCCATCGACTACTTCACCAAGTGGATCGAGGCTGAAGCTACAGCAAGGATCACCGAGACAGTCATCTGGGGCTTCGTTTGGAAATCGATCATCTGTCGCTTTGGCATCCCCCGAGTGATAGTGAGCGATAACGGGCGGCAATTCGACTCTTGGTACTTCCGAGATAGATGCGCCGACCTAAATATCCGCAACCACTTCACTTCGGTCGCCCACCCTCAGGCCAACGGGCTGGTTGAAAATGCCAACAAGACCATCTTGAAGGGCATAAAAACCAGACTCGGCAAGGCTAAGGGTAGCTGGCTCAAGGAATTGCCTAGCGTACTATGGTCGCACCGAATGACCCCCAGGACGGCAACCGGTGAGACCCCTTTTCAGCTGGTATATGGCACCGAAGCCTTCGTTCCGTTAGAGATCGCCAATCCGTCTCTCCGAGTGATCAGCTTTTCACCCGAGGCAAACGAGCAGAAGTTGCTCGAGAATCTCGACCTGGCAGACGAACTCCGAGAGATCGCGAACGTCCGAGCTACGGAATACCAGCGCCGCCTCACTCGGTACTACAACACCAAGGTCCGAGGCAGACAATTCCGACCAGGGGACTTTGTCCTCAGGAAGACCGAAGCCTCTCGACCACTGGAGGCGGCGGGCAAGCTATCCCCCAACTGGGAAGGCCCCTACCGAGTGATCGAGATGCTCGGGAAAGGTGCGTACAGGTTGGCCACAATGGAAGGGGAACCCATTCCCCGGACATGGAACGCAACCACACTACGCAGATTTTATTTCTGAAAACTGTATCGACAAATCGGGTAAAATAAAACCCCCTTTTTTGCATTCATTCAAGATAACTGTTGGTACATCAGAAAGGCAACTGCCAGTACATTACATAGTGAAAAGCAAAAATCCATCTAGCACCACGACAAACGGCCATCGCCCGGCCGACCCGTTCTTGACCTTCTCGCATCCAGCCATTGACTCTGCCTCGCGTAGAAACTGGCTTAGACAAGAGATGGTCGATCCAGTTGGCTCGGGTGGACCGTGACAAGGGTGACAGAGGGACAGCAAGGAGAAGGCCACCTTTCACGCGAGGAAGGCTACCTTCCAAGTTGGCAACAACCTGGAAAAAGGAGCGCCGTGAAGGTCTCCTCTCTGCCAATCTACCAACTCTCTGGAGGCGAACAGAAAGCAAGCAGCCCCCGAAGAGTGAAAGAAATGAAGAACAAAAGAGAGAGAAAGAGGCTGCGGACAGAGGTGAGGAAGGAACTGGAGCCGCCTGCTCCCCTCCCACGGAGGGGAATGGCGGTCGGCATCCCTAACTCCCCCATCCGCCCTCCATCTCGGCGTCCGCCCGGAAGCCTCGCCGGAGCCAAGAGGAGGCAAAAGGCGTACCCCCGCACGTCGAAGCCCTCTCCAGATCCGTGCGGCGACCGTCGGACCCGTCTCATGCACGCGCGGCGACCGTGGGACCCGACCGATATTCCAGGACAGCTGGAACTGGCCGCTCCCCGTCGTCTACGGCGTCATCTTCTGAAGGGTCCTCCATGCTCCGATCGCGGTGGCGCAACGCAGAGCGAAAACGAGGGAACAAGAGTAGACCGCCGGCGAGAGTCCTAAGTGTTAAAAGGGAAGGAGCACCCTTCGGTCCTTTTTATAGGCCAAGGGAGGCCACGCGCCTTAAATGACTCCCCCCTCGAAAACACGCTACAGGACCTCCCCTGGAAGGTCACCTCCAATTCCTCGGCCCCCGCCCTAGCGGGATTCGCGAAGCGCCTCGACTTTCAAAGCATGGTGGAATGAAAGGACGCCCCGCCAGAAGTCTCCCGAATCGGCATGCGAAAACGGTGCAGAAAATATCGGCACCTTCCAAATGCCCCCGATACGCCAGCCAAATCACGGCAAAGATAGCGATCAAACAAAGTAAGTCCTTTATTGCCTCCCATAAAGAAATCCTCTTACAAAAGGAAAAATAGACAAAAAGGGGAAGGGGCAAAATAAAGCAAAATACATCAGGCCTCGGGCCCACTTTGAAGCTCGAGAACAGCAGTAGGGGACGGTCACCCCCGGTACCTTCGGTGACGGCCGGCCCGGACACTGACCTCGCCTGTGCGAGAACTGTCCCGGTCGTGAGCCCTCCCGGAGCCTCCGGAGTTGGTGACCCCGCTGGAGGTGACTCCTCCGGTTCTTCCCCGGCCGAGGATGAGGAGCTGGAAACTGACTCGTCCGAGTCATAACTCTGGCCGTAAGGAAAATCGCCCCCGACAAGGTGCTCATTGGCATAGCTCATCGCCCGGCGATAGCCCTGCCTGAATCCCTTTCGAGCACCCCGGCGGAGCGCTACCTCGTAGTAGGGTAGGGCAGCTTCAATCAGGTCGACCGAGTAAGCTTCCGAGCCTTTGTAGCGCTCGATCGCCTCCGCCTCGACCTGCCCGACCCGAGCCCGCTCCGCCTCGGCCGCACGCTCTTCCGCCCTCGCCAGACGCTCCTCTAGCTCGGTCATCCTCCGCTCGGCTTCGATCGTCCGACCCTCCGCCCGGGCTCGGTCCGCCTCGGCCTCAGCACGAAGGCGCTCCGCGTCCTCCGCCCGATCCTGCAGCTCGCCGCGCTCAAGCTCCCAGAGGCCATCCAGCTCGATGTGACGCTGACGCTCATCTTCCAGACGTTTGCTCTTCCTCTCGAGCGATTCTTGGGCCCTTGCTAGCTGCTCGGCCAGCGCCTCGGCTTCCCGTCGGCTCGACCGCGCCAACTCCCTGAATGCGAGGAACTCCCGCCGGAGCCCCTCATGCTCCCCCTCGAGCCGGGCTAGTTTCCCCTCGCATCCACCAAGGGTCCAGGCGAGCCTCGACCGTTCCGCCTCCGTCCGGGCGTGCGCCTCCGCCATCACGGCCGCTGTCCGAGCTATGACCAGGCCGCCCTCCATCAGGACATCAAGGACCCCAGCGGGAGTGTTGCGCCTTTCTCCCCCCCTCTCGGCGATCGACCGGCAGAACCGGTACAGGTCGCCCGAGATACCGAGCCTGACCAGAGGTTCCGGCAAAGGGGACTGCTCCACCCTGGGCACCCCGCCAGAAGACCCTGTTCGGGCAGCGAAGCTGACCGCCCCGCGTGTCACGGTCGGTTGGGGTTGCAATGCCTCCCCGGGCGAACCCCCACCCTCGACCGGCGCCGCGGGATCAACCGCACCAGAAACTGCCGGCACTTGGGGTTGCGACGCCCTCGCGGGCGAACCCCCATCCGCACCGACCAATCCCTCGGTCCCAGCGCCGGCCACACCGGCACCGGCCCCCTCTGCCCCCACAGAGGGGAGAGCCGACCCATCACCTCCCTCTGCGGGGCCCCTGGTCTCCTCGGCCCCCTCTCGCCCGGCGGATGGGAGAGCCAGCCCGGAGAGGTCGGCCCCATCCTGCCCCCGAGGGGGGAGCGCCGCCGAGCCAGAATCGCCCCCGACGGCGGTAGGAAAGCCGGCTTTCTTGGCCCTTTTCCTAGCCTTCGTGGCCTCCCGCAGTTTCCCCACCAGGGGATCCTTGCGCTTCAGGCCGGTCGATCGAGAAGACCCCTCGGGGGCCGCCCCCTTGCCCTTATCTCGGGCATGGACGCGACCCACTGGGGCATCAGGCTCATCGGCTGCCGAGTCATCTCCCAGATCGATGACCTCGGCCGCCTCCTCCAGAGGCTCCCGCCTCACGTCTGCAACAAGAAGAAGCCCCGGTCAGGAGGAGGAAAAGAGCTACCACCCCCGAAAAAGAGCCTCAAGAGTTGTACCTGTCGACGTCAACCGCGAGAGAAGACATCGTTCGATGTTCTCCGGCGTCACCAGCTCCTCGGTCGATTGACGGTTCTCCAGCAGACGGGCAGCCTGCTGCTCCACGTGGGGAGGGAACTCCTCCTGGCGAGGGGGCAGATTCGGGTGAAAGTTGGGCGAGGTCCGGCATCTCCAGATCTCGTCCGTCGCCACCGCCTTCACCCAGAAGAATTGGGTCTTCCACCCCTTGTACGAGGAGTCCTTCGCCGCAAGCGAGATGCAGCTCCTATTCCTCCGCGCCTGGATGAAGTAGAAGCCTTTCCCCGCCAACGGGTGCGCTTTCAACTCAAAAAAGAAATGGAAGAGGTCCAAGGAAGGAAAAATGTCGTGCTGACGATAAAGAATCCGGAAGGCCGAGAGCAGCAGATATGAATTGGCCACCAACTGAATAGGCGCCAACCGGAAAAAATTAAGAAGCTGCAGCACGAAAGGATCGAAAGGGAGCCGAAATCCACTCTTCCAAGCCAGAAGGAAGGTGCAAATGTGCTCATGACGATCATCCAGACTCGTCTCGTACGGAGTGGCGGCAACAAAGCTGTATCTGAGAGGCAGGCGGAAACGATGCTCCATCCTCCGCACCTCCGCTTCCCCCAACTCACTACAGTTGGGGACGGGTTCCCGCCTCACCGGCACAAGCTCCGGACTCTGATCCGCCATCGAGTCGGGAGGAGATCCCTCGTACGAGCTCGAAGACTCCGGGGGAGAAGGAAGTTGCCAGACCGCCTCTGCGGTTGTCCTCGCCAACTCCTCGAACGCCGCCGTAAGGCTCCGCGTCTCCGCTGTGCTCTCACGGCGCATCAAGAAGCAAGGAAAGCCTAAAACCATGGAAGCCTAGAACGATGAACAGCGCCCCCTAAAAACCCCTGAGGGTGGCGGCGCGCCGTTCCGTGCTTCGAGAAAAAGGGGGGCCCCTTCGTTTCGAATCCGTCAGGATCATCATTACGGGCCTCGGCGACCGCTATAAGCGGCTCCATAATGCCAACGGAATTCCACCCACCTGAGCCACGCCGGTCCAAAGCCTCGAAAAACTACTCATCCGAGCCTCCTTGGCTCGGGAGTAGGAGGGGGACAAGTGGAGAGGGGGATTTCCGCAGCCCACCACAAAGGCAGCCCAACAAGACCCACAAGGTCTAACCAGGCGAGCCCGCCCGAGTGATAGCCCACAGGGCCCACTTAGGGAAGAAAAGCCCAATAAATAAGACTCGAGGAACTAACTCTCCCCGGCGGCCTTCTAGGCTCGGAGGGCCCGAGACAACGGTCAGGTCCCAAGGAAGGTCCGGCCTAAAGCCCTCTCCCCGTCCGAGAGAGATAGGCTCCAGCCGACCTATCCGACCCCACCTTCGCCGGGCCATGCCTATCGCTCGGACATGAGCTAGCATCCTCGAGGCTCGGTAAGGCCGGTTGATTATCCACATGTGCAGCCGTTCAGAGTCCCCCGCCAGCGGGAGAGTCAGGGGAGCCGCCGGACTCCAAGGGGATAACGTTCCCACGATCAGGCCATGAAAGCCCCCGTTAAAGACGTAACTCCCGCCGGGAACCCCTCAGCTTACAGGACTCCTGAAGGCAGCGCACTATTTAAGCAAGGGATACCCTCCGGAAGAAGGTAAGGGAAACAAGGTATTCACACACCCTTAGCTCCTGAGCACGATTCGCTTCACCCTTTGGTGGAGAGGATTCTCGCGCATCAGCTCTCTCCTCCCCCCATTATTGCTTCCACCATAGCTCTACTGACTTAGCCATCGGAGGGTTTTCCCCCAGGGAGATCCCCTGGGCCCTCTAATACGTTTCCCTCTCTTGCAGATTCATCTTCTGGTGATCCATAGCCCGCTCAGGACTCAGCGCGAGATCTCGCCTCTTCAATCTTAATTCAGCATGGGTCTCGACGGGCGTGGCCGTGCAGCCCTCTCTCGCCGACTCTTTCTCTTCTTTTTTTTTGCTTCTTTCTTTTCTCTTTTTCTTCTTTTCTTCTTTTCTTCTTTTCTTCTTTTCTTCTTTTCTCCTTTTCTTCTCTTCTTCTTTTCTTCTTTTCTTCTTTTCTTCCCCTTCTTCTTGAGGAAAAGGGGAGGGTTTGATTTCCCCTCCCTTCTCCTCTTTCTCTTCTCTTCTCTTCCCCTTTTTATAACAGCCCCCATGATTCCTGGAAGCCGCATATGCTTCGAAGCAGCGTCCTCGACGAAGGCAGCTGCACCGAGTCTGGCTTCTCTTTTTTTTTTTATAGGACTGGCGGAGACAGCACCTGCAATTCATCAAAGCAAGCAAACATCGTTTATTAGGGGGCTATGAGGCCCTGAATCCCGGCGAAGAGATGAAGGGTGGTTTGGTCCCACCGGGCGTGCCAGACTTGTGGACGCACTTTTCGTTCGTCTATTATGCTCGTCTATTCGGGAATGGTTGATTCGTCTATTAAGTGCGTGTGTGTGCTAGTCATCGAAGTGACAATTTGTTCAGGCTCCGAAGAGCCCATGGTGCGCTCGATCTGACTTCATCAGACGATTGTGTGATTCGTGTCGGGACCAAAGCCCGCCGCGCCATAAAGGTCGTGGCGTCATTTACATCCCTCGTATGGGAGAACACCCTTGATTAATTGCCGAGATTCAGGGCCTCATGGCCAAGAAATTAATTGCATGAAAGGTCTATTACGGGGTATTGAAATCCTCACGCGAGGGCGAGAAGAAAACCATTCGCGGTCATGTCAGTCGTGTACTGACCATTTAATGTTCGGACGAATGTCCGGCATGAGAAAAGCGTGATCGTCATGGGAAATCCGGAGCATATGTATGCCGGGATACGTACGGCAGATTTATTGTTCAGAAGAACGGAAAACGTTAGGCTAAATCTCGGTTAGAGCGGTCAGAAACCAATAAGTCTGTTGGCCAGTTGCAAGATCAAGCTGCGACCATATTGCGGTGGGCCCCCCGCGGTCGAAGTCTGGATCACATGAGCGTCATTAATATTTTCGGTGCTAAGGGGCAACGAGGGAATATCCCTTGAATCGGCTGAAAAGCCCTGTGTCTAGGGAAGCGGACGTTCGAAACGTGTCGGTTATTCGGGAGACCGTTTAATATTCGGACGGGTGTCCGGCTTGAGAGTATCATAATCTTCGCAGGAGGACCTGGAACATATGTATGTTGTGATACGGCAAATACATTATTCTGAGACACTGAAAACATTCGGTTAAATCTCGATTAGTGTAGCAGGAAACTAGCGAATTTATTGGCCCGGTGCGAGATCGAGTCGGGACCATACCGGGGGTGCCTCTCGCGGTCCAAACGGGGCTTGCGTGGGCATCATTAATGTTCCTGGTGCCGGAGGGCAACGGGGAAGAGTCCCGGGACTAGATTCCAAAACCAAAACATGTTTGAAGGAAGCGAGCTATAGGCCGAGGGTGTGGGTCAGACAATGACCATAATCGGGACGGACCCGAGGTCCAAGCACAGCCCACAAAGGCCTTATTGATATTCCCGTATATAGGGTCCAGGGATGACATGAGCTATCTCGTTCTATTCAGATTTCTGTCGGTCACTTGCGGACCACTTGATATTCGGACAAGGGTCCATATTGAAGGTGCGACGTGGATAGGAACGACCCCGTACAAATGTATGCCGAGTTTACGGTAATTTCAATGAAAGGGCGGGAACGAATCCCGATAGAGTGAATCCGATTTGACGAGCTATCGGCCCAGAGCAATACTGGGTCACGACCACGTCGGGGAAGGAGCCATCGGCCATGTTGGTTGCTCACGGGTCTTTTCATATTCAGACACAGGTTCATAATAGAAACGCGGCGAAAACCGAGGTGAACCCGTTCAAATGTTTGCCAAACGTGCTGTAATTTTAGTAGTGGCTCGGAAGGGATCCGGCCTGAGGAACGAGTCCGGTTTAATTGGAATGTCGTCCCAAGACTAGATCGGGGCCTGACCATGTCGGGATAATTCCCAAGACTCAGGCCCAACCTGGAAGGGCGACATTGTTGTTCCTTCAGCATCGGGTCACGGGAGAGACGGGGCTGCAACATAGATTTTACCATTTTCTTTATCTGGGCTTTAAATTATGTGCATATATACTTTATTGCTTATTTCCCTTTTATGTATTTATTCTGGATGATTTCTCCATTTTGTTTATTATTATTACTATTATATTTTCCCTTTCCTTTTTTACTATTATTATTATTATTTCACTTTTTTGTTTATTTCTCATATATATATATATTCAGGTTTATTTATTTATCATAATTTTTATTAATTTATTATCATTATTATCATTATCATTATCATGACATATTTATATATGTTTATATATATTTATTTTGGAAGGAAAAGTGGGCCGTTGGGGGCAAAAAGGGGTGTACCGGCGAAGGCAAGGAGAGCGTGCCGGAGAGGGGCTGGGAGAGTGTGCTGGTGAAGGGGCAGGCTGGCGTGCCGCTGAAGGGCTCAAGTCTGCACATTGGCCGGTCGTTGCGACATAAAGTCTGTACATTCATCAGCCCAAAGTCTATACGTTGTCTATTCAACCAGCACACAAAGTCTAAACGTTCTTCAGCTCAAAGTCTGTACATCGGCTGCATTCATCAGCTCGAAGTCTATACATTGGCTACATTCATCAGCTCGAAGTCTATGCGTTGGCCAGCTCAAAGTCTGTACATTGGCCAGCTCAAAGTCGGTACATGGCTGGGTTCATCAGCTCAAAGTCTACACATTGGCCAACCCAAAGTCTGTACGTTGGCCAGCTCAAAGTCTATACATTACAGCTCAAAGTCTATACATTGCAGCTCAAAGTCTATACATTGGCCAGCCCAAAGTCTGTACGTTGGCCAGCTCAAAGTCTGTACATTGCAGTTCAAAGTCTGTACATTGCAGCTCAAAGTCCATACATTGACCAACTCAAAGTCTGTACACTGCAGCTCAAAGTCCATACATTGGCCAGCCTAAAGTCTGTACGTAGGCCAGCTCAAAGTCTATACATTGCAGTTCAAAGTCTGTACATTGGCCAGCCCAAAGTCTGTACGTTGGCCAGCTCAAAGTCTATACATTGGCCAGCTCAAAGTCTGTACGTTGGCCAGCCCAAAGTCTGTACATTGGCCAGCCCAAAGTCTGTACGTTGGCCAACTCAAAGTCTATACATTGTTCAGCTCAAAGTCTATACATTGTCCCTTGGCTGCAGTTCAAAGTCTGTACATTGGCCGACCCAAAGTCTGTACGTTGGCCAACTCAAAGTCTATACATTATTCATTGGCTGCAGTTCAAAGTCTATACATTGCAGCTCAAAGTCTATACATTGTCCCTTGGCTGCAGTTCAAAGTCTGCACATTGGCCAGCCCAAAGTCTATACGTTGGCCAACTCAAAGTTTATACATTGTTCAGCTCAAAGTCTATACATTGTCCCTTGGCTGCAGTTCAAAGTCTGTACATTGGCCGGCCCAAAGTCTGTACGTTGGCCAACTCAAAGTCTATACGTTGTTCATTGGCTATAGCTCAAAGTCTATACATTGCAGCTCAAAGTCTATACATTGTCCCTTGGCTGCAGTTCAAAGTCTGTACATTGGCCAACTCAAAGTCTGTACGTTGGCCAACTCAAAGTCTATACATTGTTCCTTAAAGTCTGTACATTGGGTTCCACTTCGGAGAGTGAGAAGAGTGTGCCGTTGAAGGGCCGAGAAGGTGTGTCATTGAAGGGTTGATAGGGTGTGCCGCTGGAGGGCTGATAGGGTGTACCGGCGAGGGGAAGAATGAGACGGTGGAGGAGTGTGCCGATGAGGAGCCAAGAAGGTGTGCCGTTGAAGGGCTGATAGGGTGTGCCGCTGGAGGGCTGATAGGGTGTGCCGCTGGAGGGCTGATAGGGTGTACCGGTGAAGGCTGGAACGGACGTACCGATGAAGGTCCACTCCTCTGTTACTTATTTTTAAGGCTTGTCTTTTCTTCTTTTCTTTGAGTTTTGCGTAGTTTTATACAAATCTTTCCTCCTCCTTCTTGCAATATGTTGTTGTTCTATTCGTTTGATGGTTTTGTTGTCTTTTGATGTGTATTTCTTATTCCATTCGTTTGTTGCATCCGTTTGCCCCTTTTTTATGTGTTGTTATTTTCTAACAAAAATTCGTCAGCATCTCCCCTTGACCCCAGCGTAAGGGAGATAAGGGAACGCGCCCACATGGAGTGGCGGAACCCGACAACTGGAGGTGGGCGCCCGAGGGCGGCAACACCTTGATAAAACCTCGAAAAACACGGGAAAAATAACGAGCCGAAGACCTCTAAGACTGGACAGGGTGGGCTGGGGGTTAGTCAAGGCGTACCGGCCAAGGACAAGCACAGGGTGCTTGAGGGGTGTACCGGGCTAGGGAGAGGCCAGGTGTGCCGCTGGGGCACCAAGGGGAGGTGTACCGTTGGGGGGGGCTACTATGGGTGTGCCGGCCAAGGTCCCGGAAGGGTGTGCCGCTGGGGGAAAGTGCAGGTGCACCGGACAGGACTCCAAAAGAGGGTTGGTCTGCTAGCGGGGAGGGGTGTTAGACCGATCAAACCCACAGGGACTTCCGGTAAAAGGGAAAAAGGTGCAAAGGGGCAGGCACATGTGAGGGTACTGGTACTGGGCTTCACAGGAGAAGGTTCATGACCTCAAACCATTCAAGATGGTGCCACATCCGGGGGAAACCGTCGGCGTGAGGGATGAACGCAAACACCGGAAAGCGAAGGGAAAAATGATCAAACGCACTGTGGCCCAAAACAATGAGACAAAGAGAAAACCCACTGAGGGGGGAGATCTTCATTCATGGGAAATAAAGGGCTGTAGCCACCCGTATACATCACAAAACATGCCCGAGCTAAGGCTATAGGCAAGAAAGAAAACCTAAGAACAAAGGAATAGAGAGGGGGAAAACAGAGAAACAAAAGAGGAGGAGGTGTTGGGGATCGAAGCAGGGACGATCGTCCACTGCTCTTTCCCCCACCTTCCCCTACTACATCAAGCCCTCTCTCTCTCTTACTCTCTTCTCGTTGCCTGGTGGCTGTTGGAAGACTCCACGCCGGAGTCCTCTCCCTTTTCTTCTCTCTTCTTCTTCTTCTCGTATGCAACCCCCTCTATTCGTCTCTGCCTCTGGGTCTCTTCTCCTGTCTCCTCCTTCTTCGTCCCCCCGCTTTCTCTGCCGGAATGGGAGGGGATTTATACTCCCAGCAGCGGGAGCCCTTGAGCACGGCCGTCGGAGGCGGGAAGTGGCTGGTGATGATGGGGTTTGACTTCCCCCGTCCTCGCTGTCAGGGGAATAGCCTGCATGGCCCAATCTCTGGTCGACACCTCGGACAGCTCACTGCGCGCCAAGGATACGTAGGGCATGGGCGTCACGTCGTTTGGTCGTTGAAAAGCCTTCACGGTGTGCCGCCGGCGGGCTGAAGAAGTGTGTCGCTGTAAGACACTGTAAGTGTTCCGCTGAAGGGGGAAAAAGGCGTGTCGCCGAAGGTTGCCCAAGCGTGCCGTTGAAGGGGGCAACCAGCGTACCGTTGAAGGCCCAAAGAAGTGTGCCGCTGAAGGCAGAGGGGGTGTACCGTTGAACCCCAAAATGGGCGTGCCGCTGAAGGCCCCTTTGGGGTGTGCCATTGAAGGCACTTGGGGTGTGCCGCTGAAGGCACCCTGGGGTGTGCCACTGGGGCTCCCTGGGGTGTGCCGCTGGAGGCACCCCCTGGGGGTGTACCGCTGAAGGCACCCTGGGGTGTGCCGCTGGGGCTCCCAGGGGGTGTGCCGCTGGAGGTCCCCTTAGGGTGTGCCGCTGGGGCTGACTTGAGCCCGTCTTGAGCACGAGTGTGCCGGTTTGATTTTCTTCGAGGCCCATGGATCGTGGGACTTTTGGTGGTTGACTTCTCTTCACTGTCGTGATTCCGGAGACGGCTTCACGGCAGTGTGCATAATTTGGGGAGTCTGGGTGACTAGTCTCCCCGGGGCTCCTTCACCGGGTGCCGTTATTAATGCTGGGCCGAGCAGGATGTCTGGGTGTGTAATTTTTGGCGTCCACAGTCACCTATCCCAGTATTACTCCCCATTAAGCACGCTTAACTTTGGAGTTCTTTTCAAGAATTGAGCCGATACTTCAAAAGACGTCTCGGTGATATAGTGTACAACTTAGCTATATTCGAGGGTGTTACAGAGTGTCTCTAGCAAGTTTGCATTTGCAATATGATATTGGCTATTTAAGTTCAAGCAAATACCTTTCCGGGTCAAGCACATCAAGACATTAATAATATCAAGTCAAGGAGTGGAACGTCTTAGATCATACTAACAAGTTAATCACTTCGGTGCAATGTCACACCATAGTCAATAATAACTCCCATGGGTACAAGTAATTTCCGGTGCTACTCCTAAGACTAGACCGAGCCTCGTTAACGTCAGACATTGAGGTTATGGATCAAAGATCCCATGTGTATATATATCTAGACATTCACTTTATTTAATAGCCAATAGAATTCCAAGGACTAAGCTTTTGTAGAAATTTTTGAAAGATTCAAGAAGACTATGGAGTTTCAAGGATAAAGCCAAAAATAGAAAAAAAAAATACCGAGAAATCTATCATTGAAAACTGCGAGATGCAAGAATCTGGGAAAAATTGGCGTCCAGATAGGTCGCTGTGAATTCAAGAATTCGCGACTTCTGATCAAGTCGCCAACTCTTGTGAACAATACAGGCACGATGAATTTGCATCACTATCATGGACGCTAATTCTAGAATACGCGACAGCTGCACTAGTCGCCAATTAAATAGCGTCTGGGTTGGGTGTCACATATTTAAGACTCTCGCAGAACACCCCAATTTTGGCGCTCCATGAAGGTTAGGGGTCATATTTCTTTAGAGTGACATGACTAAATCAGGTTTTAAGATTTTTAGGGTACAATCCGCCCGGTGATCGAAGAGAGAATCCTTCGATGTCGGGGATTTATTGAGGTCTTAGAGAAAGAAATTTCAATCCGACGAGAGAGATTCCCGACGGAGGATCCTTCCTTCCCCAAGAGATAGAGTGTAACGTGGAAAACATAGAAAACAGGGACCATGTCTCGGCAGTGAGACAATGGTACCAGGGATCCACGGTATTTGATCAAAACATCGGTAAAAATTGTACTATAAGAATTTGCATCAAATACAAAAATCGTTAATTCCTTAAATTCGCGTCCACGTATAAAGACGTTAACGTGGATCATGCAATCGTTGTTTTCACACAACAATAACGCACAGTGATTGAACAATGATAGATAATGAGAGAAGAGTAATAAAGAATGAAGGTTTTCAATCACTTATTTAAAAACACTGCTAACAAAACTTAATTAAATGGAGAAACTGTGAACATCATTCAGTGATTTAGGATACCATGGGGTTGATTCTAACTAGGAGAAGGAATGCAAAATGTAGATAGCCTCTTTCGTTTGTAAGATGCAAATTGCAAGCTGCTCTTCTGGAATCTCATTTTAATTAATACAGGTCACCCAATTGAAACTATCAAAATGTGGGTGTTTAAAAAAAATAAGTGGAGATTTTTGCATATATACCTTTGTAAAGTTTAGTTTTATCAAATATAACTTTCATTGGAGCATATTATCAGGAATATCTTCGAAATATGGGTAATGTCACGATTATGCCCTCGTAGTATCTCCCGTGTGTTTAACCCGAGTTAAGTGTGAGTTAAAGATTAAATTTTTGTATATATACCCCTGTAAAGTTTGATTTTGTTAAATATACCCTAGATCTAACGACCGCAGATGACATATTTCACAGAATATTCTGCTTCATCAACGGCAGTAAACTAAATGGGTATAATTATAATATTTCTGTTTAAATGAAGGATATTCATGATAATATGCTCAAATGAGGAGTATATTTGACAAAACTGAATTTTATGGGGGTATATATATGTAAAAATCCCAAATAAGTACGTAGATTACAAGGATTACTTTCAAAAAATATATAAGTGATTTGAAGACAACTTTTCAGAATTCTATTTTAATGAAAAGTTTTATAGAGATTTTGAAAGTTAAAGCTATGGAAAATTAAGTTAGCCTCTTAAATTAATCCGATATATATATATATATATATATAGGATCTACTGCCTTATCTTTAAAAGTTTTGCACCGGAGTGTACATATCGTATTGAATTAGTTAATTTGCAGCCTATTGAACCACCTCCGCAACCACCTCCGCACCAGCTGCAGGCACACACGCAACAACCCGTCCGAGACGGCAGCCATGCTCACGAACAACCTGTGCGACGTGCGTGCCATACAGATCGTGGGGAGTCAACCTCAACTTCGCCAGGATAAGCGGGATTCTTGTATGTGGGTGGCTGTAGACTAGGTCTCGTTGGTTGCTGGGTTGTTCCTCAAGATAAGGAACGTGTTATACTCTGTTCTTATCCTAATTTCTGTACAAACATCTGTATATAATAACACAGTGCTCATCGGTTGAGGGTTGAGCTTGACTGCAATCTTCATGTTCCTCGTATGGCTAAGAGTCTGCTCTCCGTTCGCCAATTTTCTAGAGATAATAATGTGGTATTTGAATTTCATCCTGAACATGTTATTATCAAGGATCGACGCACGGGACACCCACTACTCCGCGGACCAGTTAAGAATGGGCTGTATCAACTCCTCCTTCCTAGCTGCAGTTCTCCGACGGCGTTGGTTGGCGAGCGTGCCTCTTTCTCCACATGGCATGAGCGACTGGGGCATCCGGCCCTTCGCACCGTTGTCCAAGTTCTATCTCAATTTCAGTTACCTCTTTCTTCCAAAGTTCAGTCTTTTGTTTGTCAATCCTGTCAACTGGCCGAGAGTCATCGCTTGCATCTCCCTGCTACTGCGACTATCTCTTCTCGGCCTTTAGATTTGGTTTTTTCGGATGTTTGGAGACCTGCTCCTCTTCAGTCTCATTCTGGTTATCTCTATTATGTAAACTTTGTTGATGATTTTAGTAAGTTTACTTGGATCTATCCTATTGCTCGCAAGTCAGATGTTCTTGCTACTTTTATTCGTTTTCAACGGCATGTTGAGCGCTTCTTCAATACAAAAATAAAGGCCATTCAAACTGACTGGGGTGGAGAATATCGCTCTTTACATTCTCATCTTCAATCTGAAGGGATTCTGCACCGCATCTCCTGTCCGCACACTCATGAGCAAAATGGTGCTGCAGAACGCAAGCATCGCCATATTGTCGACACTGCGCTGGCCCTTCTTAGCGCTGCCTCTGTTCCATTGGCGTTTTGGGATGATGCTATGACTACTGCAGTGTATCTTATCAACCGTCTCCCAATGCCCTTACTGCGCTCTAAAAGTCCATTGGAAACACTGTTCAGCATCGCACCCGATTATCGCTTCTTACGGGTCTTTGGATGCGCATGTTATCCATGGCTTCGCCCGTACAATGCACGAAAGTTTTCATTTCGTTCTACCCTCTGCGTTTTCTTGGGATACAGTGGCAGTCACCATGGATATCGATGTTTGCATATTCCGACCGGCAAGATCTACATCTCGCGCCATGTAATATTTGATGAGTCGCGCTTCCCCTTCACCGAGCAAACTCCCCAACGCGGTGATGGACTTCTTGGGTCTCCCGCGATGCTTCCCGGCCCTGGTCTTCTTGGCCCCCTGCCATCTTTTGCGCTGGCACCATCCAATGGTGCCACAGCGGTGCCGTTCGCACCTACCCAGCCGCTGGCATCTCCACCGCCCAATGGTTCGCAGGTCACGCCCACTGCCAGCATTTCTCCTGTGCCACCTGCGCCCGCCACTCCTTTGTCTTCTTCTGAGTTCCCACCCAGCGAGTCATCGGCTTCCTCTTCCCCCACATCAGCTGCCTCTACCTCCGAAGGTGCCAATGCTACTGGTTCGGCAGCTACCTCAGACTCCACTGCTCGGCCCGCTCGGTCCATCTCTTCTATATACCAAGCGACTACACCAGTTCCGGGTCGTGTGCATCCCATGATTACCAGGCAACAAGATGGCACAAGCAAACCAAAGGCCCTGCAATGTCATGTTCCCTCTGCCATGACCGACACTACTGAACCCACTTGTTTCTCACAAGCGGTGCATCTTCCTGTCTGGCGGGATGCTTTGTCTGCAGAGTTTAATGCTCTTCTTCGCAATCAGACGTGGACATTAGTTCCCCGCCCGCCCACCTCGAACATAGTTGGGTGTAAATGGGTCTTCAAAATTAAGCGTAAATCCGATGGTTCCGTTGAACGTCATAAGACCCGCTTGGTGGCCAAGGGATACCGTCAACTACATGGTATCGATTTTCATAAGACATACAGCCCGGTTATCAAGATTACTACTGTCCGCATTATTCTCTCTCTTGCACTTTCATGTGGTTGGGCTATTCGTCAATTGGATATCTCTAATGCCTTTCTGCATGGCTTTCTCGAGGAAACCGTCTTCATGGAACAGCCTCCAAGATTTACTCATCCACAGTACCCTGATCATGTTTGCCATCTTCGTCGCTCTATTTATGGTCTTCGTCAGGCGCCGAGGGCATGGTTCTCCAGGTTGAGCATCCGTCTTCTTGATCTCGGTTTTCAGGGGTCCAAAACCGATACATCCCTGTTTTATCATGTCACCACAAGTTTTCGCATCTACGTACTCATCTATGTGGATGACATTCTCATTACGGGCAGTGATCCTTCCGTCATTCACAATCTCATTTCTGACCTCAATAAAGACTTTGCGGTGCGTGATCTTGGGATGGCCCGGTTCTTTCTTGGGATCGATTTTCAACCCCATCCAGATGGTACCTTACTCAATCTCATTACATTGGTTCCATCTTAAAGCGTGCAAATATGGATACTTGCAAGCCTATCTCTACACCGGCTGCCACCTCTTCCTCTCATTCGGCCCCCTCTTTGTTGGCCGATCCTTCACAATATGGGAGTATTGTTGGTGCGTTGCAGTATGTTACTTTGACTCGACCTGATATTACTTATTCCGTTAATTGGGTTTGCCAATACATGCATGCTCCTACGGAGGAACATTGGGTCGCTGTCAAACGCATCCTCCGTTACTTGCGGTTGACTATCTCTCAAGGACTCCTTTTTTATCGCCATTCTTCTCTTGCCCTGCATGCCTTTGCAGATGCCGATTGGGCTGGTTGCCCAACTGATCGCCGCTCCACCGGCGGTTATGCAGTCTTCTTTGGCAGAAATCTCATTTCTTGGTGTTCCAAGAAGCAGCCCACAGTTGCCCGTTCTAGCACCGAAGCTGAGTACAAATCTATTGCCAATGCCACTGCTGAGATCATTTGGATAGAGTCTCTTCTTCAAGAGTTGGGTGTTCGGCTTGCTGCTCCAACTATTATTTCCTGCGATAAAATTGGTGCCACCTATCTCGTTGCTAATCCAGTTTTTCATGCCCGCACAAAGCATATTGAGATAGACTATCACTTTGTCCGGGAACGTGTTGCACGAGGTCTTCTTCGTGTCTGTTACTTATCCACTCAGGACCAGCTTGCCGACATCTTTACGAAAGCATTGTCTCGACAACGCTTTCAGCTTTTGTCCTCCAAGCTCAACATTGTTGGGCCATTGCTGAGCTTGCGGGGGCGTATTGAACCACCTCCGCAACCACCTCCGCACCAGCTGCAGGCACACACGCAACAACCCGTCCGAGACGGCAGCCATGCTCACGAACAACCTGTGCGACATGCGTGCCATACAGATCGTGGGAGTCAACCTCCACTTCGCCAGGATAAGCGGGATTCTTGTATGTGGGTGGCTGTAGACTAGGTCTCGTTGGTTGCTGGGTTGTTCCTCAAGATAAGGAACGTGTTATGCTCTGTTCTTATCCTAATTTCTGTACAAACACCTGTATATAATAACACAGTGCTCATCGGTTGAGGGATGAGCTTGACTGCAATCTTCACTCTTCCTTCTAAACTTTATAAGCCTATGTCCTCTTCGCCACTTTGTGGAACCTCACGTACGTGGAAACTTTCTTCACGGACTGACGAATATATTTGATAATATTGTTGCTTCATTCATTGCTTTAATTATTAATTGAGTTTGTGTTCAGAAATAATACCAGAAGTTTCATCTCAAAAACATAGCAGCTAGCTAGCACTGCTGGTTAGACGAGGATAACGCCAACTCCGTTGATACGAGCGCCCAGGATTCTTTGTTGTAAAAGATGATAACGAGAGAGAACGTACGTACGTACACCTTAGACAATGGACAGGCATGCGGGCATCCACGCTTCCACTCCATTAGTTAAGTATGAAACTGGCTTCTTTATTTATTTTTCATTTGTTAACACACACAAACATGATACAGAACATCCAAGAACGATGGCACTAGCAGCGCATGAGAAGCCTCTAACCAACAAAATCCAATCCCCTCGCCATTCTTCATTTCATGCATGCATGCGGGCTTCCCTTGTACACACACGGCACGAACAAATTAAAGAAAAAACACACCATATAGCTGCATGCCTCCTGACGCAAATGACTTCAGGATCAGGTTCAGGAAACGCAGGTACGTATATATCGGCTACTGGTCCTTTATTTATTGAGAGCAAATCACAGCTGTGAATGGAAATGAGACAAACAAACAAACATACACATATATATACATATATATATTGACAGGAGTTGGCAGACGATAGAGAGCTGTGGAAGTGGAAATTAAGGGCTGGGGGATCACTCGAGGGATTTATTACCTACGTACGGGGGTTCTGCATCGGTTTTAATTAATTAGGGCTTTGGGTATGGGGGGTTGGGGTACCAATTATATGGGTGAGGATATGGTTTGGGGTACTTGGGATCATAAGGGTGAGGGTGGGGGTGGGGCTTTGGGTGCCACGGCCGCCATGGCTTTGGCTTTGGAGGCCAGTAGGGATGGGGCTTGGGCAATGGGTAGGGCTTGGGGTGCCATGGCCACCATGGCTTCGGCTTTGGAGGATGGTAGGGATGATGGGGCTCATGCAGCAGTTTGCGGGCCGCTGCCGCTTGCTCGATGACGCTGCCCGAGAGCAGTAAAGCGACCAGCAGCAAGCAGTACCCCCCGAGGAAGAAGGCCTTGGAACCACCCATCATCTTAATTAGGATACTTACTGATCTCTGAATTGAAGGGAGACCCCGCCGGCCGGCCGGCCTCCCCAGGCTACCTCCCGATCAGGTAGGTGAAGTCTTAATTTTAGAGGATCGATCGATGGTTCACGGCCGGGTACGTACGTAATGCCCTCGATGCATGGGTATTTATACAAGCTAGCCTGAGTGCTAACTAATTAAGTAGAGTGAATGGAAGCGCGCGTACGTATTTTAGCTTACCTTCTTCTACTTCTTCTCCTTCCCCAGCCTCTTAATTTGTTTTAAACAATATTGTAGACGGATGCTGATGGTGATGGGTTTGGTCTCGGAGAACTAGCTGCAACTTGTAGCCGGATGCTGATGGTGTGCGCCGATTTACCGACGTAAGAACTTGAGAACAATTCAAAGTCTTCTATAGGCCCATGAATTGTAAATCATTGTGCCCTTATCAGATGTAATTAATTACCTCTATGAAATATATATATAGAAAAGAGTTCTGAAAGCTAGCTGGCATGGCAGTGCAAAAGTTGACTAGGCTAATTTATGCCCTCATATTCTAAAGAATTGAAGTACATATATTTCACCTACTTTCTATTTTAATTTGATAAGTCTGAGGCAGGTCACATAGATTAGAATGAATGTCAACATCAAGTTCTTCCTATCACATGGACAAATCAAAATTGTGTATGTAGCTAGTATTATTGGAATGAGTAACATTTGTTGCACCACCTGGGGGTGCAACAGATAGTTTTTTTTAAGGATTTTTTGCATATTAGTCCCTATAAATATGACGAATTACTTTTTAGTCCCTACAATCTCTCTATTGTTTAAAAAGTCCTTGAAAATCTTACCGTTAAACTAAAAAGTCCCTATCGTTTTTTACTGTCGACGATATTAAACGCAAGGTGAGTTAACTTGACCGTAGTTGGTGAAAAGACCAACCCACCCTCAATTAATCGAGGTTCATGGCCGTAGTAACCCTTCCGCCGCGCCACCCTCCTGTTTAGGGTTCCCCCCGTACATAATCGCCACCCTCCTCTTTCCCTTCCCCCCGTACACAGTCGCCATTACCGTCGATTTCACTCTTTGGTCGTCGTGACAACAACGATCGCCGGCCACTGCCAGGGTCGATTAGGCACCATCGCCATTGCCCAAACCTGTACGTAACAACCGCGGCGCTTCACGGCACCCCATCTGCCGCCGCAGACGTACGACCGCCCTCGTTCAGACGCCGCATCACCGGAGTCAACACCCCACGTCCAGGTCTGGGCCACACACCTCCGTCTCCACTCCGGTACGCGTCAGGCGCTCCTGCCACCTCACACTCAGTATGATCTGCAAATATAAATGTTTACTCATGCATTTTATATATTTACTGTTGGGGATATGGACCGGAGTACCCAGACGAGGAAGAAGAGAAAAAACCAATCACACAAGAACACACAGGGATTTTTTACGTGGTTCGGAGGCAAGATGCCTTCCTACGTCCACGGCCGCAGCAGGATTCCACTAAGATAATCACAGACCAGAGTTACAATACAAGGAGAGAGCCCATCCTTTTATACTAGGAGATTAGGGCGTCATTAGTCAGGACATTAAGGACAATAATACCCCTGATCAACAGAAATCCTCTTCCGGGATACATCAGACACGCATGCTCGCCTGTCCCCCCGGATGCTCTCCTGGGACCGAGCATGCCCTCCAGCGACTGCAGATGCTCCCCCACCATCAGTCAGGTCGACGCACTCCAAGTGACATAAAAATGCCTTGAGCCCGCAATGCCTGCCCTCCTGACGACAGTGATGCTCTCCTGAGGCAATGAATGCCCTCCAGAGACAGCATGTGCTTCCCTGCTAGAACCCATACAGCATATGCTCCCCTGGAGCAGCGGTTGCTCCACTGGCACTGAAGGATGCTCCCCTGGAGCAGCGATTGCTCCTCAGAGATAGCGCATGTGCACGTCATACTTTCATGACGCTGGTGATGCTGTCCAGAGGTCATAGATGCTCCCCTGAGATTTCATATGCTCCCGTGCGAGAACGCACAAAGACATGACTACATGCTCTCCTGAAGTAGCATGTGCACGCCATGCTCCCCTGATGCTGAGAATGCTCCCCTGGAGCAGTGGGTGCGCTCCTGAGTCAGAGTGTGATCCCGTGCAATGGCGCATGAGTTCTGACTCCACACTCTAACAGTTTACAGAGTCAAAATATTAAGGACATCAATTTTTATTTTCTTTCTATATGGTTTAGGGATAAGATTGTTGTTATGTCATTTTTTGCTATAATGTTGTTAGATTATTTAATGCTCTAAAAAGTTTTGTTATTAATTGTACATGTCTGAATTCACGGGTGCAATTTCTTTATGGTTCTGTCAAAAAATTTTGCTTTAATGTTTTTCGGTCACTCAATTCATATTAGTTAAGAATGTTATTATTGTACTCAGATTATTGGGTATGCGTGCTGATTTTGTAATGTGGATAACTGTTCTAGAGAGTTTATTTCTGTCTTCAGATTGTTAGATTGTGAAAATGGGGGAACGAGAGCCATCATTAAAGTTGACATATAAGTTTGGTGGTTATTGGAAAACTCTTCAGTCTGGGAGGAGGGCATATGCACTAGGTCAGAGCAAGACAGTCGTGGCATATCCTGATTACTACAGTAGATGCATATTAATTGAGGATATGGGACATCTATCTAAGTGGGCAAGTACACATTATTTAGAATTTCATTATGAATTACCTAATAGCAGACATGTTCAGTATGAGGAAATTGTTTCAGATGCTCAATTATATGAGGTGATGAAAGCCCATTTGCCCGTAGGGAAGATGACCATATATGTTAGCACATTGGACAGTCGGCCATTAGACTTACAACCAACCAATATTCCACAGAAAGGTATGGCCAGCCAGTCTACTCAGGCCCATTCCCAGACATTTGTTGACATTGATGAGATGGATGATGATGCTGAGGTTGGTCAACATCCTGAGTTTGTTCATGATGCTGCAGTTGTTCATCGTGACGAGGTTATTCATGATGTCCCTGCCCCTGCCCCTATAGTTGACGAGGATTATCATATTTTAAAGAAGAGGATATGTTCTGAAGCTGAGCACAGTGACTCAGAATATGTTGCATATGAAGATGAGTACAGCGAATCTGACGAGAGTGTGGTTGATTCTGATGAGGTACACACTGAGGACAGCTATCATTCAAGGCCATGTCCCTCAGATGAATCTGATATTGATGGAGAAGTTTCAGATGATGATGGAGATTTGTTAGAGGCTGATGAAGAGACCCCAGATATATCAGTTGGTTCTCTATTTGCAAATAGTCAGGAGTACATGATTGCTCTACGTCAGCATGCTATTAAAAATCAATTTGAGTTCAAGCAAGTGAAAAATGACAGCATGAGAATTACTGTTGTATGTGCAAATATTAACTGCAAATGGAGAGTGCATGCCTGAAGACTGCAAGATAGAGTTACTTTTGCAGTCAAAACAATGCAGGAAAAGCACACATGTTCAGCCACATCTAGGTGTGATAGCAGGATGGCATCCAAATCTTGGATTTCAGCCAGGGTATTGGAAGCAGTGAAGGAGAATCATGACATACCTCCAAGAAAGTTGCAAGTTGATTTATTGAAGGCTTACAATATTTCAATCCCTTATCACCGCATTTGGCGTGCACGAGAGTCGGCAAAGGAGAAGGTGTTTGGGAAGGTTGAGGAAACGTACAAGCATTTGCCATAGCTACTGAATGAATTAAAGCAGAGCGACCCTTCTTCAGTTGTACAGTACAAGATTGGATTGGATGGTTGTTTCCAGAGGGTGTTCATTGCCTTAGGGGCATGTATTAGTGGTTTCAAAGATGGCTGCCGTCCAGTGCTGGGCATAGATGGATGCCACTTGAAAGGGTATTACACTGGGATCTTGGTGGCTGCAGTTGCTCTTGATGGGAATCATGGTTTGTTCCCAGTTACCTATGGTGTTGTTGAGGGGGAGAGTATGGACTCGTGGACATGGTTTTTGCACAAGTTAAAAGACGCTATTGGAAATCCGACAGGGATTACATTCATTTCTGATATGGAAAAGGGCATTGAGGTAGCTGTCCCAGATATCTTTCCAGGTGCCGAGCATAGGTAATTAAGTTTCTCCTTTTACAATGTTTGATCTACTGCTAGTTTTATTTTCCATAATGTATGAATTGAGTGACTATGTATTTTAATGACATTGACTATAGGTTTTATATTAATGATGATATTGTAATTTCGAATTGCTTGTAGGTTTTGTATGCGACACCTTTACAGGAATTTTAAGAAGAAATGGCCAGGCCCAGGTTTCAAGAATGCTGCATGGGCAGCAGCAAAATCTTACACTGTTCAAGAATATAAAGCATCTATATTTGAGATGAAGAAACTAGATCCACAAGCTGCTTCCTATTTAGAAAGTTTGCGTTGTGCCTGGTCAAGATGTCATTTTAATGACAAGGGTAAGCTAAACTACATCACTAACAACGTAGCAGAGTCATTCAATTCATTTGTTGGTGATACGAGAGGCCTACCACTTGTAGACATGTTAGATGGAATTAGGCAGAAAATTATGGTGAAAATGGATCACAGGAGGAGACATGCACGTAGGATCAAAGAAAAGTTTGTGCCACGGGCTGTTGCCTATTTAAATGCAATTGTTAGGAAGTTGGGAAAATATGCAGTCAGCTATTCCACTGATTTTATGGCTGAGGTGGAAGGTCCGTATGAGAGGTGTGTTGTTAAATTGGACGATATGTATTGTTCTTGTCGTCAATGGCAAGTCAGTGGGCTACCTTGCCAACATGTTGTTGCTGCTGTTGATGCACGTAGGGGCCTCCAAATTAATAATTTTGTTGATAGATGTTATTCAATTGAGACATATAAAGCCACATATGCAAAGTCAATACAACCATTGCCAGGTAAGAGCATGTGGCAGACTGTAGAATCTGTTGAGGTGCTTCCTCCTCGCTGCCAAAGACCCCGAGGTCGCCCTCGGAAGAAGAGGATTAGAGATGCTGATGAAAATCAAAAGGCACTTAGGAGATCCCATAAATGCAAAAGATGTGGACAATGGGGCCACCATAAAAACACTTGCAAAGAACCCCTCCCAGGACCAGAATCTTCAGTTACAGATATTGGCACTACTTCCACAACTGTGGCACGGAAGTAAGTTTGTATTGCAATTATGATTTGTATTTTGTCTATTTGATTTACTTTGTGCATAATATTGAAAGTTATGTTGTAGGCAAGGCCCAAGAAGACCACCCCGGTTCGTAAGTGGTAGGGCTACTCAGGCTCAAACTAGTGATGGTGGTGAAGGGCCACAAGTTACAACTTCGGTTGGTCCAGGTCAGACCCACGGGAGGGCTAGGAGAGGTACCAGCAGGGGCAGCACTAAAGGAAGCAGTCGGGGGAGAGGTAAGTTAGCACACATGTTAAATTTCTAAATTGAAATAAGAATTAGACTGATATTAATACATGTATAACTCATGTAGGTCGCACAATTTCGGTGGAGGCACCGGGCTCCAGCAGCACTAGCGGAGGAGACATTCGTGTGCACACGGTGATAAATATGGACAGTCAAGCATCCATTAACTTTGATCAGTATTCCTCCATGTTCAACTTCCAATAACTCCCGCCAAATTGTGAGTTTAAAATATACTTTTTAATTTGTAGGTAAAGATTATGTTATTTCTAATAGTTAACATCCTCTCTTTGTCACACCTACAGGACATTGGCTGATGTGAAGAATGTTGTTGCCGACCGGATGTGAAGAATGATATTGAAGAACAATATTTCATATCCGTTTTATGTGTTGTTGTCCTCAATGTAAACTCTTATGGATTGTGAAGTTTTGATGTAACTGATACAAGTATATGTTTATTTGTTGGTGATATGAATGATATTTGTAGTTTTGTGCTGGGCTTAAACCAGGTTTGAATGATAGATGGTTTGTGTTGGTTAAGTGAAGAGCTCTGTATAGATTTGTAAAGACGATCATGATGTATAGACTTGTAATGTAAAATGCGTTGTCGCACGGGAGCATATGAAGTCTCAGGGGAGCATCTATGGCCTCTGGACAGCATCACCAGCGTCAGGGGAGCATGTGGAGCACATGCTGTCTCTGGGGAGCAATCGCTGCTCTAGGGGAGCATCCTCAAAGTTAGGGAAGCATTAGCAGTCACTGGAGAGCATACTCGGTCCCAGGAGAGCATCCGGGGGGACAGGCGAGCATGCACGTCTGATGTACAGACTCTACCAATGTATAGACTTGGTGGATAGTGATGCATAGCCAAACGGATGTACAGACTTCACTGTGAATGCATGAACAGTGAATGAGTGTATAGACATGAAATGAACGCTGCATGATCGAGCCTAACCAATGTATAGACATTACAATGCTCATCCACTGAATAGACTTCACAGTGCTCAATCAGACTTCACGATGCTCAATCACCCTTGAAGATGTGAGCGAGACATTGTATGGACTTCAAAAGCTTGAAGGCCCAATGTACAGACTTTGAAGAGTCTGAACAAATGTACAGACTTGTAATGCTTGAGGACCGATGTATAGACTTAGGAGCATATGAAGCCAATGTACAGACTTGGCATGAGACGATGAGAAAGACGGTGGATGTACAGACTTCTAGATGTACAGACTTTCCACCGACCAATGTATGGACTTGCTCAGCCTGAGGCACTGTATAGACTTTATGCGTCTCTGCCCAATGTATAGACATCATATATGTAGTGCTGTGCAATGTACATACTTCATATATGAAGTCACTCGCTGTACATACTTTGAATATGAAGACTCATCGTGCAATGTTGTCTAGACTTAGAATGCAACGCATGAAGCAGTGAATAGACTCTGAGTGCAACCAATGTCCATACTTGATGGTGTGCTGTGCAAACAAGCTAAGATACAATATATAGACTTATGCGAGCATGTTGCAGACTTGAGACACACTCACAGCGTTGACGCTGCATGAGACACTAAATCAGATATAACACATCAAGCATTCAAATCAACATGCCATCATCATAAAGAACACATAATATCATAATGCACTCACTGTGTTGTAATCATCAAAACAAAACAGCATTGCTATCATCAAATCAACATAGCACATGCTTGTGCCTAAGGGGCACAACATTAAAGACAATAATACCCCGGTTAAACAGAAACCCTCTTCCGGGATACATCAGTCGCGCATGCTCGTCTATCCCCCCGGATGCTCTCCTGGGACCGAGTATGCCCTCCAGCGACTGCAGATGCTCCCCCACCACCAGTCAGGTTAATGCATTGCCAAGACAAGTGTCGACACCTCTTCATGCATTACCAAGACAAGAGTCGACACTTCTTCATGCAGGTCGGCCTGCTCCAAGTGACATCGAAATGCCTTGAGCCCGCAATACATGCTTCCCTGACGCCAGTGATGCTCTCCTGGGACAATGAATGCCCTCCAGAGACAGCATGTGCTTCCCTGCTAGACCCAGACAGCATATGCTCCCCTGGAGTAACGAATGCTTCCCTGGTACTGAAAGGATGCTCCCCTGGAGCAGCGATTGCTCTCCAGCGACTGAATGATGCTCCCTTGGAGCAGCGAATGCTCCCCTGGAGATGTGATATGCTCGCCATGCTCCCCTGAGCTGAGGAAGCTCCCCTGGAGCAGTGGATGCTCCCCTGGGGCAGCGATTGCACCCCTGGAGTAGCGAATGCTCGCCATACTTCCCTGATGCTGTGAATGCTCCCCTGAAGCAATGGATGCGCTCCTGAGGCAGAGTGTGATCCCATGCAAAGGCGCACGAGTGAAAGAGTTCTGACTCCACACTCTAACAGTTCACATCTCCTCGCAGCTTAGTTCCCAGCATCCAGCCGGCTCCAGCTCTGATATTCCCTCTATAGTCACAGTTCATGCATTCTTCCATCGCCTTCAGTTGATATTTGACATCCACAACATTATATGTAGTATCATCAACCCACTCAAAGAAATCGCAATCCCCATCAGTATTTACATACGGACAACAATAGAAACGCTTGTCTTTCGACCTCTCACGATTTGAGACGTAAACCCGACAATTACCACTTCTACAGTTGCATTCCATCGACGGCACACGAGATGAGATGACAGCTCCTCGAGACAACTGCATTCCACTAGCATTTGATGACTGCATACGACACGAACAAGTTATTATCACTGTAAATATAGATGTGGAGAATAATCTAGCCATCAAAATAGCATACCATTTCAGACATGGGGAGAATAACAAGGGTCGATTTGTCATGTTGGGCGTGATGGCAAGGGCCGACGGTGGTCGGTGGGCCATCGGCAGTAGGCCGTCAGCGTCGACCGGTGGGGCTTCTGCGGCTGGGGCCTTGCGGTGGGGCGTCTGCGGCGACCGGTGGGGGTAGTCCGCAGCTTGCAACGGCGGTGGGGCGTCTGCGGAAGTGAAGGGTTTCACTAGGAAAGGGTCATGAGTAAGGGTAGTTTAGGATTTTCAACTTTTTTTAACGGAAGGATGGAATATTCTATCGAATATCCAATTGTTTTAACGTCGATGAACTACACGGGCCTTTCTGTAAGAGTTACATGATTTTAAGGACTTTTTAAACAATAGAGAGATTGTAGGGACTAAAAAATAATTCGTCATATTTGTAGGGACTAATATGCAAAAAACCCTTTTTTTAATTATTTTTTGGAGGTTAGGACATGCCTATATATACTACATGTCTGCTGTCCCACCCTAAATTTGATGACTTTAACTAGGTTAAAAAGTTAAACTAAAATACTTTTTGTTAGAAATAATAGTGGACAGTGCATTAAATGCACTGTCACGTGTTGTTGTAATATAAAATCTTTTCCCACTGAGTATTTCCACTGATTGTAACACATTCAATAATGGACGGATGCGTCCATTGGATTTAGAAGGGGAGCGACCGTTGTGAACGGTCACATCCCATTTGTACGTCGTTACCGTGTTTTGAAGATTTCGTTACTTTGTTTTAACCAAGCCACACATCCTTATAAATTGACCACTGTGGGTGGTCATTCGCACGCATAAAAGAACATACGGATACTGTAATCGTGAAAGTCTTCTCGGTCATTCGCACACATAAGAAAACATATGACTACTGTAACCGTGAAAGTCTTCTTCGCTCTTGCTTCTTTCTTCTTCATCGTTTTCTTCACTTCTGTTGAGTACTTGAGAGTAAGGTTGGGATTTGTAAAACTCTCATTGAGGACATGTTAACTAGAGAAAGAGGATCACCTACACGAGGGTCGCCGTATCTCTAGAAAGACATTGTCAAGTGAGCCGCACGTCGGGAGGTGATAGAACACTTAGTTCCAACGATTACGCTCTTCCACTCAACATGCTATATTTCTAACTTTATTTATTTATATTGTTTAATTTGTGCATGTGTTTAAATTTCAGCAACAGATCCCAACACTTTTAATGGGTCAAAAGTGAAAGACAAGAGAAAAATGATGAAATGGGAGAGGCCAACTTGACACCTCTTCCCTTGGTAGAGTTTGTATATATAGCAGTGTGACTGTTACAGATAAACAAAGTACAACAAATTCCTCGGTTACACAGAGTCCGAGAAGGCGGGAAAAGTTCATGGATGACTATCTTATGGCTGAATCTATGGCAAAAAATTGAAGCTATTGCGGACGTGATGAGGTCGAGCAGTCTGGGTTGGTTGCAAGCCTATGATCTCGGCGATCCACAGGTTCATAAACTCCCACAACGAAGACAAGCTCCCAGCCTTCTCCAACACTCTTCGACTCGATACCTAGCCTTATCGCAATACTTGCACACCTCCTTTGACAGAGTAGTGACATGAACTAGTTTTTTATCATTCTTCTTAGCCTTCTTGTCCTTGGGGAAATCTCCTCCGCCATTGGGCCTCTTCTTGAAAAAGGGAGTCTTGAAAGAGCCCGAACTTGTAACATACTCCTTCTTGTCATGTCCACGAATCCAGTCCGATAGCTTGGTGGCTTCCTCTAATAATTGCACTTGTCTAACCATTTTCGCATATGTTTGCACATCCATGCGCGCCAGCTGAGTAATATATTGGGGCTTGAGCCCGTTAAGAAACCTCTGAGCCTTCATCTTCTTTGTGCCCACTAAGTACGGCGCATACCTAGATGATCTTGAGAATTGAGCTTCATATTCAGCAACCGACAAGCTTTGTTGCTTCAATGCGGCAAATTTTGCGGCCTTCTTCTCTTGTACCAAATTAAAAAAGTACTTGCTCTTGAAATACTCTACTAACACTCCCCACGCCACATGGTTATGTGGACCTCCACTGGCTCCCACCACGATCTATAATCTCGATCTAGCTGAAAAGTAGCCAGAAGAACCTTCTCCTCATCTGCGCATTGCATCACGCGAAAAATCCGTTTGATCTCTTTGATACAATTTTCAGCATCGTCGCAGTTGGTAGATCCGACGAACTTCGGAGGGTTCATATTCCGGAAACTCCTGTGAAGATCTCCAGCTCCATGATTCGCCCCTCCTTGAGCCACTCGCTGTAAGGCTTGTGTAAGACCCTGTACGGTACTTTGCATTTCCCTCTATTGAGCACGTTCTGCGACCATGATCCTACAAGAAATGATAATTATTAGATGCTTGACTAAAACTCTACGGGATCTCGTCCTATATCGACTTAACCCACAGCACTATCCAATCTCACAAGGTAAAAGTATGGGACCAAGACACCTTAACCTTGAACTTGACCACCTAGCCACTTTAGAAACTTGGCTCTGATACCACAAAAATGGTCACGTCCCGAGAGCGGAAGGAAATCAGAACGTGACGGTTATATCGATCATGTGAATCAGAGCTTGAGGCATTCACATACACAAGAATAGAGTACGCTAAAAGAGACAATAAATGACAAAATACTTTCATTCCATCATACGTCAAGTTTACAATAGATGAACCACGACTCCAACACCTCAAATTCACTAGACTCAAAAGAAAGGTACAAAATTAACTATGACTCGACAAAACTCTCTGGTTGAACAAGCTATCTGGGTGGCTCTACGCTCTTCACTCTTGGCCTTCCCCGTCGGTTTGATTGTCCTCATCTAAATTACCTGAAAAATAAGGTAAAACACTAGATGAGCAAAAGCCCAAGAGAATTACATCTCTATAAATCAGACTTACTTTAAGTAATTAATATGTTACGCGGGAGGTCACCCATCCCAGTACTACTCCCCATTAAGAATACTTAACTTCGGAGTTCTTTTCAAGAACTGAGCTGATACTTCAAAAGACGCATCGGTGATATAGAGTACAATTTAACTATATTTGAGAGTGTTACAATCTATCCCTCTATTATAGGCGACGTCCTCGTCGCTGGACACATATAGCACGTAATCAAACCCCTAGGCAGGTAGGACTCTAGAGGTGGCCCTTACAGGCTCAAGAGGTGCCTCCCACTATGTAGCACTTTGTCCCATTACGGGTTCAAGAGGTGGCTCCCATATCGTAACACTTTACCCTGCATGGCACTTAGTTCACACACTTCCGGCTGGGGTATGACTCTGATACCATTCTGTCACGCCTCGTACTCTATACCGTCGAGGTATTGTCCGCTTTGGCCTGCTGACCTCACGGTTTTGTCCCTTCTAACAGTGATCGGCTCCAGAATGGGGGACTTGCCGGGAGGTCACTCATCCCAGTATTACTCCCCATTAAGCACGCTTAACTTTGGAGTTCTTTTCAAGAATTGAGCCGATACTTTAAAAGGCATCTCGGTGATATAGAGTACAACTTAGCTATATTCGAGGGTGTTACATAGTGTCTCTAGTAAGTTTGCATTTGCAATATGATATTGGCTATTTAAGTTCAAGCAAATACCTTTCCGGGTCAAGCACATCAAGACATTAATAATATCAAGTCAAGGAGTGGAACGTCTTAGATCAAACTAACAAGTCAAGTACTTCGGTGCAATATCACACCACAGTCAATAATAACTCCCATGGGTACAAGTAATTTCCGGTGCTCCTCCAAGGACTAGACCGAGCATCGTTAACGTCAGGCATTGAGGTTATGGATCAAAGATCCCATGTGTATATCTAGACATTCACTTTATTTAATAGCCAATAGAATTCCAAGGGCTAAGCTTTTGTAGAGATTTTTGAAAGATTCAAGAAGACTATGGAGTTTCAAGGATAAAGCAAAAAATAGAAAAAAAAAATACCGAGAAATCTATCATTGAAAACTGCGAGATGCAAGAATCTGGGAAAAATTGGCGTCCAGATAGGTCGCTGTGAATTCAAGAATTCGTGACTTCTGATCAAGTCGCCAACTCTTGTGAACAATACAGGCACGATGAATTTGCGTCACTATCATGGACGCTAATTCTAGAATACGCGACAGCTGCACTAGTCGCCAATTAAATAGCGTCTGGATAGGGTGCCACACATTTAAGACTCTTACAGAACACCCCAATTTTGGCGCTCCATGAAGGTTAGGGGTCATGTTTCTTTAGAGTGACATGACTAAATCAGGTTTTAGGATTTTTAGGGTACAATCCCCCCGGTGATCGAAGAGAGAATCCTTCGATGTCGGGGACTTACGGAGGTCTTAGAGAAAGAAATTTCAATCCGGCGAGAGAGATTCCCGACGAAGGATCCTTCCTTCCCCAAGTGATAGAGTGTAACGTGGAAAACATAGAATACAGGGACCATGTCTCGACAGTGAGACAATGGCACCAGGGATCCACGGTATTTGATCAAAACATCGGTAAAAATTGTACTATAAGAATTTGCGTCAAATACAGAAATCGTTAATTCCTTAAATTCGCGTCCACGTATAAAGACGTTAATGTGGATCACGCAATCGTTGTTTTAACACAACGATAACGCACAGTGATTGAATAATGACAGACAGTGAGAGAAGAGTAATAAACAATGAAGGTTTTCAATCACTTATTTAAAAACACTACTAACAAAACTTAATTAAATGGAGAAATTGTGAACATCGTTTAGTGATTTATAGGGTGTTTGGTTGCTATTTTTTTTCTCTTTTTTCTCCCAAATTAAAAAAAGAGAGTAAGAGATCCTCTAACCCCGTTTTGTATTCCTCTCCTAAATTTTAGGGAGAGAATCTCATCCTGTATAAATCTTCCTCAAAAAAAAAAATAAGTCCAGACCAATTTTTTAAAAAAAAAACACACGACGCCTCGGAACTTTCCCCTCCCTCCCACTCGTGACCCCCCTCCCCCTCCCCTCCCCCGCGTCTCCCCCTTCTCTCTCCCTCCCCCCTTCATCTCCCTCTCGCTGGCTCTCCCTCCCTCCCACCTGCCGGCTCTCCCTCTCTTCCCTCCCGCCGGCTTTCCCCCTCCCCTACGCGGCCGGCGACGCCCCTCCCCCTCTCCGGCGTCCCCTCCTCCCCCACGATCAGCCCCCTCCCCCGCTGCTCCCCTCCCCGATGGCCCCGGCTCCCCTCCCCTCCCCTCCCCCGTGGCCTTTCCCGTGGCCGGCCCCCCTCCCCCGCTGCTCCCCTCCCCGGCGGCCTCGGCTCTCCCTCCCCGCGGCCGGCCCCCCTGCCCTGCCGCTCCCCTCCCCGGCGGCCCCTTCTCCTCACCCATCGTGCCCTATCATTGATCGATGTCGGCACCGGGCGGCTCCTTTCCCTCCCTCGTGGGCTTCTGTGGCTCCAACAATGTATTTGCATCTGCCGCGTTCTCTAGAGGTCGAAGGGGTCGAAGGAGTCGCGAGGGCAATGAGGTTTAGAGGAACCAAACAGGTCGACATCAAATTTAGAATTTATGATACTTTTGCCAAACAGGTCGAAGGAGTCAACCTCAACTTCGCCAGGATAAGCGGGATTCTTGTATGTGGGTGGCTGTAGACTAGGTCTCGTTGGTTGCTGGGGTTGTTCCTCAAGATAAGGAACGTGTTGTGCTCTGTTCTTATCCTAATTTCTGTACAAACATCTGTATATAATAACACAGTGCTCATCGGTTGAGGGATGAGCTTGACTGCAATCTTCACTCTTCCTTCTAAACTTTATAAGCCTATGTTCTCTTCGTCACTTTGTGGAACCTCACGTACGTGGAAGCTTTCTTCACGGACTGACGAATAGATTTGATAATATTGTATCTTCAGTCATTGCTTTAATTATTAATTGAGTTTGTGTTCAGAAATAATACCAGAAGTTTCATCTCAAAAACATAGCAGCTAGCTAGCACTGCTGGTTAGACGAGGATAACGCCAACTCCGTTGATACGAGCGCCCAGGATTCTTTGTTGTAAAAGATGATAACGAGAGAGAACGTACGTACGTACACCTTAGACAATGGACAGGCATGCGGGCATCCACGCTTCCACTCCATTAGTTAAGTATGAAACTGGCTTCTTTATTTATTTTTCATTTGTTAACACACACAAACATGATACAGAACATCCAAGAACGATGGCACTAGCAGCGCATGAGAAGCCTCTAACCAACAAAATCCAATCCCCTCGCCATTCTTCATTTCATGCATGCATGCGGGCTTCCCTTGTACACACACGGCACGAACAAATTAAAGAAAAAACACACCATATAGCTGCATGCCTCCTGACGCAAATGACTTCAGGATCAGGTTCAGGAAACGCAGGTACGTGTATATCGGCTACTGGTCCTTTATTTATTGAGAGCAAATCACAGCTGTGAATGGAAATGAGACAAACAAACAAACATACACATATATATACATATATATATTGACAGGAGTTGGCAGACGATAGAGAGCTGTGGAAGTGGAAATTAAGGGCTGGGGGATCACTCGAGGGATTTATTACCTACGTACGGGGGTTCTGCATCGGTTTTAATTAATTAGGGCTTTGGGTATGGGGGGTTGGGGTACCAATTATATGGGTGAGGATATGGTTTGGGGTACTTGGGATCATAAGGGTGAGGGTGAGGGTGGGGCTTTGGGTGCCACGGCCGCCATGGCTTTGGCTTTGGAGGCCAGTAGGGATGGGGCTTGGGCAATGGGTAGGGCTTGGGGTGCCATGGCCACCATGGCTTCGGCTTTGGAGGATGGTAGGGATGATGGGGCTCATGCAGCAGTTTGCGGGCCGCTGCCGCTTGCTCGATGACGCTGCCCGAGAGCAGTAGAGCGACCAGCAGCAAGCAGTACCCCCCGAGGAAGAAGGCCTTGGAACCACCCATCATCTTAATTAGGATACTTACTGATCTCTGAATTGAAGGGAGACCCCGCCGGCCGGCCGGCCTCCCCAGGCTACCTCCCGATCAGGTAGGTGAAGTCTTAATTTTAGAGGATCGATCGATGGTTCACGGCCGGGTACGTACGTTATGCCCTCGATGCATGGGTATTTATACAAGCTAGCCTGAGTGCTAACTAATTAAGTAGAGTGAATGGAACCGCGCGTACGTACGTATGTGTTGCCTGTTCACCTCGATCATCTTCTTGCTGTACGTATTTTAGCTTACCTTCTTCTACTTCTTCTCCTTCCCCAGCCTCTTAATTTGTTTTATACAATATTGTAGACGGATGCTGATGGTGATGGGTTTGGTCTCGGAGAACCTGCAACTTGTAGACGGATGCTGATGGTGTGCGCCGATTTACCGACGTAAGAACTTGAGAACAATTCAAAGTCTTCTATAGGCCCATGAATTGTGAATCATTGTGCCCTTATCAGATGTAATTAATTACCTCTATGAAATATATATATATATATATAGAAAAGATTTCTATAAGCTAGCTGGCATGGCAGTACAAATCAAAATTATGTTTGTAGCTAGTATTATTGGAATGAGTAACATTTGTTGCACCATGGGGGGGGGTTGCAACATATTATTTTTTTTAATTCTTTTTTTGGAGGTTAGGACATACCTATATGAAGAGGGGCGATCTCGCGTTGGTCCTGAGCTGGAGAAGATGATCATCGAACAGTAAACTACAAGGAATGGAAACGGATCAGGGGGCCCATGGATGGTTCCCTGAGGAAAAATCCTCCGATGCCTAAATCAGTAGAGCTGTGGTGGAAGCTATGAAGGGAGGAAGAAGGGGATGTGCGAGATCCCTCTCCACCACGGTGGTGAAGTGGTTCCTGCTCAGGGAGTTTTAGGCGTGTGTTGGCCTTACCTTTCGCTGGAGGGAGTCCCCGGTTTAAATAGTATGCCAGCCTTATGAGTCTCGTAAGCTGAAGAGTTTCAGGCGGGGGTTACATCCTCGACGTTGGCTCTTTACGTACTCATCGTGGGCTCTTTATAGCCTTGAGGATTCGTGGGTTCCCTTATCCTCGTAACTCCTGCTCAGAAAGGGCTCTCAACGGCAGCGTGGATAAGCAATCTATCGGTCGACCCAAGCTTGAAGAGTGCCAGCCCTGTCCCGGGCGATAGGCATAGCTCGGGTGAGAGTCGGTTGGAGTGGGCACTGAGCGCTAGCCTTTATCCCGGCGAGGGGGATATGTCGGGCGTGGGTCTTCCTCTGACCGGACCGACGCTCGGCCTTCCGAGCCTAATGGCCGCCTAGGAAGTGCTTGATCCCGAGTGAACTTATTGGGCTTTTATGCTAAGTGGGTCCTGCGGGGCGGTCACTTAGATGAGTTGGGCCTCGTTTGGTGTCGCTGGACCTAGTTCGGCCGCTCTTAGATGGGCTACAGAAATCCCCCTCTCCACTTGTCCCCTTCCTACTCCTGAGCCTTGACAGGCTCGGAGAGTAGCCGTCAGGGCTTTGGACCAGCGTGGCTTGGGTGGGCGGAAATCTGGCGGTGTTAAGAAGCCACGTGTCATGGTCACCTGGGCCCATAATAATGATAATCCGGACGGATTTGAAATGATGGGGCCCCCCTTTCTCGGAGGTCGGAACGACGCGCCGCCTCCCGCGAGGGGATATAAGCGTTGTGCGCTTGCTGTCGTTCCATACTCCCTCCGCTTTAGGGTTTTGCCATCCTTCGTACTTGTTTTCGGGCTCTCTGATGCGCCGTGGGGATACGGCGGAAGAGCAGAGACTCGCAGCGGCGTTTGCAGAGTTGGTGGAGATAACCGCGGAGGCGGTCCGACAGCTTCCCCTTCCTCCAGAGTCTTCAGAGTCTCAGGAGCCTTCCTCTTCAAGATCCTCTTCAGATTTCACGGCGGACTAGCATTCGGAGGTCGAAGAGTTGGAGGGTGAGCCTGAGTCGAGGGCGATGGTGATATCGCCGGCTCCGAACTGCAGCGAGCTGGGGGAGGCGGAGGTGAAACGGTTAGAGCACCAGTTTCGCCTACCCTATTAGTATTACTTCGCCGCGGCCACTCCGAACGAGACAAGCTTGGATTCTCGTAAGGGCCATTTCTACTCCTTCCTTCTGTCGTGGAATGGTGGGTTCCATCTTCCCTTCAAGCCTTTTGTTCTTAAGCTTCTCAATTTCTTCCAGTTGGCTCTCATACAGTTGGTAGCCAACTCTTATCTTCTCCTCTCCGCTTTCCATATTCTCTGCCTCCAGTGCGGGATTTTTCCTTCCTTGGACCTCTTTCATTACTTTTTTGAGTTGAGGAGTCATTCCTCGGCTGGGTAGGGCTTCTATTTCATCCAGGCGAGGTGAAACACGAGCTGTGTCTCCTTAGCCGCGAAGGACTCTTCTCACAAGGGGTGGAAGACTCAATTTTTCTGGGTGGGGATTTTTTCGGTGGAGGAGTCTTGGAGGTGTCATGTAATCCCCAACTTTCATCCGAACATTCCTCCGAGACAAGATGAGTTCTCTCCGGATGTGGAGAAATATGCGGCCCTTCTGATGAAGCATCGCCAGTCCACAGAAGAGCTGGTGACTCCGGAGAACATCGAGCGATGCCTTCTCCAGCGGCTACGACCGATAGGTAAGGGCACCATGAATCAGCTTTCTCGTCGGGTGATGAAGCCATTTTTCTTTTCCTGACCATATCTTCTTTTGCATAGACGTCAGGCGGCCGGCTGCGGAGGAGGAGCCTGCGACCGAGTGGGATGTGATCGACCTAGGCGACGACTCGGCTGCCGATGAGTCGCGAGCTCTCGAGGGTCGCTCCCGAGCCCGAGATAATGGCAAGGGGGTGACCCGGGAAGGGTCTTCCAGGACGTAGGGGTCCAAGCGCAAGGATGCCGTGGAGGGGATGATATGGGACGCCGTGAAGGCCAAGAAGCGGGCCAAGAAGGCCGGGGCCGCCCCCGTGGTCGAAGGTGGCTCTGGCTCGGCTCTCCCCTCTGCCGAGCGTGATAGGGCCGACCTTATTAGGCCGGATCTCCCATCCGCCGAGAAAGAGGGGGCCGAGAAGGCCAGGGCCATTTCTGCGGTTGGCGGCGGTGATGGCCCGGCTCTCCCCTCTGCAGTGATGGCCCGCCGAGCGTGATAGGCCGGTGCTTCAGGTGGCGACGTCGGGACCGAGTCGGTCGAGGCCGGGGGGTCGCGAGGAGAGGCGACGCAGCCCCAACCGACCGAGGCAAGAGGGGTGGATGAAGCACCAGCTCAACCCGGGCCGGCCGGCGGGGCTCCCGCGGGGATGCCGCTCGAAGGGGGGCCCCTATTCTGGCAGCCCTAGAGGGGATGGGCATCCAAGGCCCTCTGTATCAGAGATGTCGCAGCATAGCTGCGAAGGTGGTGAGGGGAGGAGACAAGCAACGCTCCCCACCTGCGGCCCTTGAGATGGTTATGGAGGGTGGAATGGTCCTGGCCTAGATGGGGGCCTCTCTGGCCGAAGCTTACGCTCGATTGGAGTTAGAATGGGCGAACCTTGCCTGGACCCTTGGTGCGTCCGACAGGAAGGTAACTCGGCTCACTAAGGAGCATGATGGGCTTCGGCGGGAGCTCTCCTCAGTTAGAGAGCTGGCAAGGGCGAGCCAAGCGGAGGCCCGGACGCTGACCGAGCAACTGGCTCAGGCTCGCATGCCGCTCGAGAGGAAGAGCAAGCTTATGGAGGAGGAGCGCGTGGCCCGCGCCGAGCTAGATGGCCAGTGGGAGGTCGAGCGCGCCGAGCTATTAGACCGAGCGGAGGAAGCCATGCATCTTTGGTTGGAGGCCGAGGCTGATCGGGCCGAGGCGGAGAAGCAGATAGCCGAGGCAGAGTGGAGGTTGGCCGAGGCGGAGCGGGAGAAGGCCGAGGTCGCCAGTAGGGTGGGATTGGCCGGGGCGGAGGCACTCGAGCAATACAAATGCTCGGAGGCCTACCGGGTCGACCTTAAGGAGACTGCCCTCCCCTACTATGAGTTAGCACTTTGCCGGGGCATTCGCAAGGGGTTCAAGCAAGGCTACGGCTGGGCCATCTCCTACACGGAGGAGTAGGCGCCCGGGACAATTGATTTCTCGTCCGAGCAGCACTACGACTCGGATTCGGCGTCCTCTGATTCCTCTAGTTCAGCATCGGGGGAAGAAGGAGACCAGGGGGACTTGTCTTCGTTCGAGGGGTCGTCAACTCCGGATGCCTTGGGAGGGCGCGCAACCGTGGCAGTTCCCACGCAGGTGGGGTCAGTTCCAGGGTCGGCCGTCGCCGAGGATGCAGGGGGCAGACCGTCCGAGCCTTCAACTTTCGAGCCTCAGGATGGGCCAGGGGCTTGATGTATCTATTTTTCTTTTCCTCCTTGTACATTTTTCCTTTTTCAAAGAAAAACTTCTTTTTTTGGGTAAAGGAAGGTTGAAAACGTAAGGCAGTAGCGTTATGATAAAGACTTGACTATCTTTTACCACCATTGCCGTGGTTTGACCAACGTATCCGTAGTAGTCGAAAAGTGCCGATACTTTCTGCCTGGATCTCGCATGATGATTGGGCGAGCGTCTGACAGGGTGTCTTTCCATTTTCTCATGCTTTAAATGCCCGGCTACTTCGTGTGTCCCGTTGGGATGGAACCGAGGAGTCTGAGGTGACCGTTTGTAGGGAGATGTCCCTTTAGCGTGTTTTCAAGGGGAGAATCATTTAAGGCAAGTAGCCTCCCTTCGCCTATAAAAGGTCTGAAGGGCGTCTCTTCCTCTCCATCGCTTAGGGTCTTCTCCGACAGTCTTTCCTCCCTCCTTCTTCACGAAGCATTTGTGCTGTGAAATTTGAAGCATGGAAGACGCTCTGGAAGATGAAACTACCAACGACGGATGGCAGAGAGTCTTTTCCGCTTCGGGTTTGAAGGGAGTTCAACGGCCGGCGGGCAGGTTAGAAGGGGGTTTGACGTGCGGAAGCATGTCGCCTTCTTTTATCAATTCTGGTCGGCGCTTGTGGGGAGGGGCGTGACGGCGGACGGATGGGGGAATCAGGCACCCCTCTCGCTCGTCCCTTCCCTCTCACTCTCCGGAGAGGATCCCTCAAGATTCCTCTCCACTTCCTGCTTCTCCTCCCTTCTCCCGCAGCCTCTTTCTCTCTCTTTTGCTCTTCTTGTCATTTTTTTCACTCTTCAGAGGGTGTCTCTTGACATCCTCTTCTATTAGTTGGCTTCCTCTTCCCCTTCATCTTCCCTGTACAACTTGGAAGGTAGCCTTCTTCTTCTTAATCCCTCTGTCACCTTTGTTCCGAGTTACCCGAGCCTACGGGGTCGATTTTCCTTTATCCGAGCCAGTTTCCGCATGAGGCAGAGTCAGTGGCTGGACGCAGGAAGGTTAACCAAGTCAGCCGAGTGATGGGCTCGTACGGCGGCGCCAGATGGATTTTTACTTTTTTAACATGTATTGTATTGGCTTCGGCCTTTCTGATGTACAAACTAGTTGTTTGAATAAAAGAGGAAAGAAATTTTTATTTTATTTCATATTGCTTACACGACTGAAGTGTTTAGAAATAGAACTTGCGTAGTGCAGTCGCGTTCCACGTCCGAGGGATGGGTTCTCCTTCCATAGTCGATAGCCGGTACGCTCCTTTCCTGAGTGTCTCGGCCACTCGGTAGGGGCCTTCCCAATTAGGGGATAGCTTGCCTGCTGCCTCAAGTGGTCGAGAGGCTTCGGCTTTTCTGAGAATGAAGTCTCCTGGCTGGAAGTGTCTGTCTTAGACTTTGGCGTTGTAGTATCGAGTGAGGTGGCGTTGATATTCCATTGCTCGGATACTGGCAATCTTGTGGACTTCATCTGCTAGGTTGAGGTTTTCGAGCAGTTTCTGGTCGTTTGCCTCGGGCGAGAAGCAGATGACTCGGAGCGAGGGATTGCCAATTTCCAACGGGATCACGGCCTCAGTGCCGTACACTAGTTGAAAGGGACTCTCACCGGTTGCTGTTCTGGGAGTCGTTCTATGCGACCAAAGTACGTTCGACAGTTCCTCGAGCCAGCTACCCTTGGCTTTCCCGAGCCTAGTCTTGATGCCTTTTAAGATAGTCTTATTGGCATTTTCGACCAGCCCGTTAGCCTGAGGGTGGGCGACCGAAGTGAAGTGATTAGAATGTTTAAGTCGGCACATCTGTCTCAAAAATAACAAGAATCAAATTGCCGACCATTATCGCTCATTATCACCCTGGGGATGCCGTAGCGACAGATCATCGACTTCCATACGAAACTCCACACGACTGTCTTGGTGATCCTAGCTGTAGCTTCGGCCTCAATCCACTTGGTGAAGTAGTCGATGGCGACGATGATGAACTTCTTTTGGGCCTGAGAGTAGGGAACGGCCCAAGGATGTCGATCCCCCACCGAGCGAAAGGATAAGGCTCGGCTAGGGTGACGAGCTCCGTTACCGGCTGATGGACCAAGTGGTCAAATCATTGACATCGGTCACACTGTTGCACGTAGGTCGAGCAGTCACGCTGCAGAGTGGGCCACCAGTAACCCTGCCGAAGCAAGATCCTGGCAAGCGACCTTCCCCCTTGATGCGCTCCACACAGGCCTTCGTGAACCTCTTGAATCGCTCAGCTAGCTTCGTCAGTACTGATGCACTTCAGGAGGGGACCGGAGAAGGATATGCGGTACAAAGTGCCATCCAGAATGACGAAGCGTCGAGCTTGGTATTTCAATCTCCGAGCTTCCCGAGGGTCGGGAGGCTCCTGAGAGTCTTGGAGCCACGACAGGTAGGGGGCCCGCCAGTCGCTTGGGGGGGGCCGAGTCAACAATCATGAGCTCCAAATCAATGCTTGGTCACTCTAGCTCTTCGAGAAGGACCGATCGAGTACCCTCGGGGTCAAGAGAGGAGGCCAGTCGAGAGAGGGCGTCCGCTCGGGAGTTTTCCTCCCGAGCTATTTGGACTACCTCAAAACTCTCAAACTATTGTGCCACGGTTCTGACTAGCTGGAGGTATTTGACCATCAGTTCTTCTCGAGCTTCGTAATCGCCGTTGACCTGGCTAGCGACCAGTTGGGAGTCAGTGTAAATTTTGACTCGCTCAGCCCCCAACCACCGGGCCATGCAGGCTCCCGATATAAGGGCTTCGTACTCGGAGGCATTGTTGGATGTCTAGAAGTTGAACTTCAAGGCGTATTGCAGCTCTGCTCCTTCAGGGGACTTCAGGAGGATACCGGAGCCGCTCCTGGCCGAGTTGGAGGATCTGTTGACGAACAATTTCGAGGTTGGCCCGGGCGCGGGTGGAGATATTTCTTCGGTCGGGATGGTGCTCTCGGCAATGAAGTCAGTGAGCGCTTGTCCTTTGATAGCCGAGCGAGGCCGGTATGATATATCATAGGCCCCGAGCATAATGGCCCACTTGACGAGGCGTCCCGAGGCTTCAGGGTGAGTGAGGATCCTCTTTAGTGGTTCACCGATCAATACGATGATGGAGTGCCCTTGGAAGTAGGGTCGAAAGCGCTTGGCCAAGATAACCAACGCTAGCACGAGTCTCTTGGTTGCGGAGTACCTTCTTTCAACCTCGTGAAGCATCTTGCTGGTGTAGTAGACCGGTCTCTTGACTCCCGAGTCATTTCTGACCAAGACCGAGCTAACTGTGGATGGAGTTGCCGAGAGGTAGAGATGTAGGGCTTCACCTGGAATGGGCTTGGACAGCACCGGGGGTGAAGCTAGGAACTCCTTAAGCTTAGCGAACGCCTTTTGGCATTCCTCATCCCATGCAAACGTAGCAGATGCCATTTTGGGACCCCTCAACAGTTTGAAGAAGGGTAGGCATCATTCGGCCGCACGGGACAGGAATCGGTTGAGCGCAGCAATGCGCCCGATAAGGCATTGAACATTCTTGGTGCAGGTGGGGGGCCGCATGTCCAGGATGGCCTGGACCTTGTCAGGGTTGACCTCGATCCCACGCTGGGTCACTAAGAAGCCTAGGAATTTCCCGGACCTTACTCCGAAGGCACACTTGGTGGGGTTGAGCTTCATATTATACCTCAGGAGAGTGTCGAAGGTCTCTGCTAGGTCGGCGAAGTGGTTCTCGGCCTTGGGGGTCTTGACGAGCATGTCGTCAATATAGGTCCAGACGTTCCGGTTGAGCTTTCCCTCGAACATATGGTTGACCAGCCTTTGGTACGTGGCTCCGGCGTTCTTCAGCCCAAATGACATCCAGGTGTAGCAGCGCACGCCGAAGTCGGTGATGAAGGCGGTCTTCTCGATATCTTCTGGATCCATCCTGATCTGGTGGTAGCCTGAATAGGCGTCCAGGAAGCTGAGTATCTCATTGCCCGAGGTTGAGTCAACCAGTTGGTCGATGCTCGACAACGGATAGCAGTCTTTTGGTGTGGCTTTGTTCAAATCGGTGAAGTCCACGCACATTCGCCACTTTCCCGAAGCTTTTGGCACCAGGACGACGTTAGCTAGCCACGTCGGGTACAGAACCGATCTAAAAAGACCAATCTTCTTCCCTTTGGTGACTTGCTCCTTGATGACCATCTGCTTCTCTGGCGCATGCTTCCTTCTGTGTTTTTGTACGGGCTTCACGGTCGGGTCAAGGTTGAGTTTATGCACTACCGTCTCTCCCGGTATCCCGGGGAGTTGATCATCAGACCATGCAAAGACTCGGATGTACCCAGAAAGAAATTCTTTCTATTACTGCTGAACCTCAGATGGTAGGTTGGCTCTAATCCTTACTTCTAGGGTCGGGTCATCGTTTAGGAAAATCGTTAACAACTCGCCTCCAGGCTCAGATGTTACGGGTTTTTCCTCAACTTCCCAGGGGTCCTTGTTCTTCCCGTCCGGCCTTGTGGCTTCAACCGAGATATTATAGCACCTTCTGGCCAACTCCTAGTTGTCCCAGACTTCCCACACCCTATGCTTAGTGGGGAATTTCATTTTTTGGTGATAGGTAGAGGGCACCGCTTTCGTTCGGCTAAGGATCCCCCGGCCGAAGATTGCGTTGTATGCCATCATACCCTTGATCACTATGAAGTCCACCATAATCGTAACAGTTTTGGGTGGGGTGTCGAGAGCAACCGACAGGCTCAGGGCTCCATCGGGATAAGTGGCCTAGCCATTGAACCCGCAAAGGGGGGTTCGGATTCGGCGCAATTTAGACGGATTCTCCCCTATCTTCAGAAAACACTCATAAGACAATACATCAGGGGTGCTTCATTGTCAACTAGAATCCTATCTACGTTACAATGGTTTATCGTAGCCGATATAACTAGGGCGTCGTCATGCGTGGTGGTCAGCCCTTCCAGGTCTTGGTCGGAGAAGACTATGACCTGGGGCTCACTTGGCGGGGCCTTGGGAGGTTCGATGGCTCGGCTCGCCCGCTCAGCATGACACTTCCTTCCTCGGCTACTGTCTCCTCCTGATGCAACTCCTCTAGTGATGACATTGATGTGGACCACGCGACGGGCGTTGTCGATCTCCTCCGGGGCGCCTCGGTCTTCCTTATGCCTGGCCACGAACCGGGATAGATGTCCCTGGCGGACGAGGCGCTCGATCTCATCCTGGAGCTAGTGGCAATCGCCAGTATGATGCTCGTGGTCGCCGTGGAACAGGCCGTGCTTACTGCGATTGCAGCTCTTCGACCTCATTGGCTCGGGTTGGTGGAGGAGGCCCGAGCCTTTGATGTCTTCATAGATCTCGTACACCAGAGCGGTTAAGGGAGTGTACCACTCGTACTTTTGGGACGGTTATTTGTCCTCCCCATCTTGGTTCCACCTTTTTCCTTGGCCCGAGCTTGACTCGGGTGATCGCTTCTTGTCCCCCTCCCGACCAGAGCCGGTTGCGCTTCGGCATGCGCTGAGAACTTCCTCGCACTCGGCGTGGCATAAAGCCAGAGTCACTAGCTCGGCAAGGGTCGAGGGAGGGTGGAGGACAAGTTCACGGCGGAGGTTCTCGTCCCGGATGCCTCCGGTCAGCGCGGTTATGGCCGAGGCTACATCCAGATGGGGGATTCTCAGGGCTTCCGACTTGAATCGGTTGATGTAAGCCCGGAGTTTCTCCCCCTGCGTCTGTTTAAGAGCCAATAGCCCCGCTACCGACCTTGAGGGGCCACTGCCTGTGAAAGTCTCCTTAAATACTCGCCCAAACTACTTGAAGTCTCGGATGGATCCAGGGGTGAGGGCCCGGAACCATGCTTGGGCGCCTTGGACTAGGGTAGTCACGAAGGCTCGGCACTTGATGGCGTCGGACGTCCCGTGGAGGGTCATCAGGGCGTCGAAGCTGTCGCAGTGGTCTGTCGGGTCGCCCTGGCCGTCGTAAGACATGAAGGTCAGAATGGAGATTCGGTGAGATATCTCTGCCTTCAAGATGCAGTCAGAGAACGGGGATTTCTCCTCGTCCTCTACTGGGGAGATCTTTTGTAGGGCGCGTAAGGCGCGCTCCTACTCTGCGAAGCGTCTCTCGAACTCTCGCAGTCGGAGGGATAACTTCGACTGTCGTTACACCATGGGGATAGGGTGGCTGTCCTAGCGCTTCCCAGGGACTTCGGTTTCTGGGTGCGGACAGCGTGCCCCAGGTTTTCCCCTTTTCGGCGTGGAGGAGGCCTCTTGCTCCAGAGGGGCTTGTGAAGGTCCTCCTGACCTGTTGCGAATAAGTCACCATCCTTGGAGGGTAAAGCGGCCTCCGATAGTGTGTTGGGACGCGTGATGGGGCATCAAAGGCTAATGAGTTATATTTGTGTGTAATGGCTTGTAATAGTGTGTCTTATGGATATATGGGCTTGTATTAGTGTGTTTATTTGGGTTTTTTTTCATTTAGACTCTTTTGTAAGGCTTTTAACAAGCCAATGGGCCACATTCCATGTATAATACATCAATGGGTTGCATTTAGAAGAGTCCATTAAGGGGTTAGTTCATATTGGGTCATTAGACTTCATATTGGGTCTTTAACTCACTTAAGGCCCAAGTGGGCTTTTCCTTCTCATGGGCCATCTAGGTGGGAGAGTCCATAGACCAAGCATGGGTTAATGGGCTTGATTGGATGGCCTTGGACCAGCTAGGCCCAAGAGGAGGACCATGAAGGGGGCGCCCCCTTCCTTGTCTTATTAGGCAAGGTAGGTGAAGTTTGAATGGAATTATATTAGTTTGATTAGAATTTGTTTAATGTGTTTTGACCACATGGGAGAAATATTTTCTTCTATCCCCTTAATACCCCTTTCAACCCTAGATCTGAGGTCATTTTGAGTCTTTTTACATTTTGTATAAATGCTTGTATTTCCATATTTTGTTGGAATTAATGAGAATTAATGAGAAGAAAATTGTGTGAAAGCCAAGAGCTTCTTGCGCCCCCTACCTCTCTCCCTCTGGTTCCTTCTTCTTCCCTCTACATTTCAGGGTTGAGAACCCCTTCTACCTGAGCCCCTCTATCTCTGATTTCATCTCTGGTGCCGCCACCACCGTTCGTGTTGCCATCGAGCCGCCGCGAAGCCGCCTCCGAAGTTCTGTCCAAGGTTCTATTTGGCTGGACAGAGTCCCACTCCGGGATTTTTAACTCTCAACTCTGACATCATCTAGAGTTGAGATTTTTAGGGTTGGTTTTTCTATTCATTCCCAACCTCCAGTAAAAAGATCACATTATTCAGAGTTCATTTTGTATTTTTCTATTTTCGTGTCTTTCTATCTTCCTGCTCTGCCCCTTTTTAGATCTGTGTAGCAGAAGCTTAGTTCTTCCACCTTTCGACCCCCTTTTTGATTTTTGTTGGAACCCCAAACTTTATTGGAGGTTCTGTCCATCATCCCCACCCTCCAAAAAGTTTCATCGAATTTCTAAAGCCCTCTACCTATTTTTAGAAATTGTGTCTTTTCCCCAATTTCCATTCTGTCTCTGTTGTCCAGATCCAACCCCGAGTCAGTATAGAATCCTCGGCCTCTACAACTTTCATGAATCGAAGGTCTACATCGCGGTCAATGCCAACTCTCAGGAAAACTTAGTTCTGTCCTGAGTTTTCAGATCTTGTGAGCCAGCAGCTTGAAAATTCGATAAAGGCCATCAATGAAAAATTAAAATATCTTTCTCTGGCCATAGATCGAAGGATTTCAAGTCAGCTTTCCATCGGTAGCTCTTGTGCGTCGATCCGATGTCGGGAGTGACCGCAGCAGCAGATCTCGCCGGGTCGCGCGCTGTAAAACAGAACTGCAGATCCGTGGCCAGCAACTCCGG